>OX122882.1:95101261-95263677 GCA_944738645.1 Eristalinus sepulchralis | reverse complement strand
CCAAACTGGCTTCTGAGTCTGAGCGCTCCTGTGTATCCCAAACTCGAACAAAAAAGAAATGTTAATGAAGTCAATCTCTCGCGCTGTTCGAAACAACTTAACGATTTAACGAAACATTTTAAAAACCTCGCCTTTGTGAATTACCCTGCCCTGTGAACCGTATACTTAAGTATGTGAGTGACTGAAGTCCAAATGAGATGGTCAGTGAAAGCAAAACACCAAGAGGTTATTGCTATTACCGACATGGCAAAAAATTTAACTTCCTTGATACACATCTGCTACAATTGTAAGTCAGTGGCACTACAAATACGAGGTGTCCAGTCCGGGAATCGAACCTAGACCTTCTGCGTATGGGTCGCGATGGCGACCACTCCTCACAATAATCGAGAATATAAAAAATGACACAAAGCTGACCATTGATTGGCCACAACTGATCCCAACTTGAAGAAACCAACCTCTACAAAAATTTGATCTAATGTATAAATGCGAATATCATAAAAAGAATACAACGGCAGTGCCAACCTTGAGGATCAAAGGGGAATACGCAGTCAAGAGCCCTACGTGATGCATTCTTATCAAATTCAAATGTAAATGTAGTCCTGATTTGAGGAATAAAAGGAAGTGACTGAAACTGATTTAAGTCGTTACCGCGAGAGCAATATATCAGAAAAAATAAAAAAAAATCTAAAAAAGGTATCAGCGTCATTCTTCGATCATTGAGAGATTAGATCGAACAGCGAATATATGGAAGAGCTCGATGTTATGAATGAATGATAGTCGATGAATGATAGTCTGGAAAAGTTGCATAACGCTGCAGTCCACATTGTATGGGAGAATAGCTGCATCGACACCTTGCGTTTTTGGCTGACATACCATAAAAGTGTCACTACATTTAAATGAGGTTATAATTAAGACATCATTCGCATCACAGTGACTATATTATTTTTCTATAAAAACGATATTCTTCTTATTCTTTTGGCGCTACAGTCCGGGGTGAACCTGGGCCTAAACGAACATGCCCTTTCCAGCCAAAACGATCTGTCGTAGTTTTTTAATCTAAAACGTGCAATAGCTACCCATTTACAAAACAGTTTCAAGTATATAAATCTCAGATGCATGTGAGACAGAATGTGTTCTCCTAACCTGCGAGAAATAAAAATTAACTTAAGAATTTACCAATCACAGGCCATTTTGACACAGATAACTGCTTCGCACTCTAAATCTAAACATTCGAGTCGCTTTACGCTTCCACAACGGTACGAAATATTGTAAACCGATTTCTAGATTGAATGCTGTGTCTTGGCGATGGCGATTGCAATGATTTGGCAACTTTTGGCCAATAATTCGGAAACGACATGAACACATAAAGTCAAGCAATTCGTGAACAACTGCAGGAATACATACGGGGTGACACATTAGGCTACTGCCAAGCTTTGAACGAAAGTGTATTGGAATTTTCAAAACATATAGTAACGTAGTACAGATGAACGTGGGAGTGATGCCAAAATTAAAATACCCTTCTTCCCATCGGGAGCTTCAGAAAAAATAAGTCCGTATTTCCAGGAATTTTTTGTTCAGTTCAGGGTCACAGATTGTAAGAAGCAAATAAGTCTTTTCTTAATTATTTGACAAAAAAGTATGAAGGCTGTTAAGAGAAAGAAAAAAAGAAAACATTTGCCTTCCAAAGGCATTCAGTCTTTCCATTAAAGACTGCGATTTCTGGAACTCTACGCGTTCTAGGCAAGATTTTAGTTAATATTTATAAAATCTGAAACTCGATATTGATTACCCACGGACTATATTTGAGATATCACAGCGTATTGTCCTACTGTCAGGGTGTGGACAAATTTTTTGTCATAAAACAATAAATGACAATTGTAAGGGATTGTTGTGTTTCCTTCTGTGGGTCCTGTCCATATTTTTCTTCCTTCAAAATTCACCCTTTTGCAATTTATTATCGTTTTTTTATTATTTGTCATAAAAATCTATTGACAGTATAGGGTGCATACAAAAACAAATTGAAATCAAAAATTTAAAAATGTCGAGCACACGGCAATGTTTCAAAGCAGCCCTTAAAGCTCAGAATGACTTGTGCTTCACTTGCTTTATTTGCCTAAAATTGTATTATGTCTAGATGAAGATTTAATGCCACTTTTAACTACTATACCTGGGCGATCTATTACAGCAAATTCATGTCTTAATCTTCCTCCCCTATCTCCAAAAATACTCTAGAACAATCACATATCTCCTCAACCACAATCTCAACTCAACAAACGGGCAAAAGCAGAACCAAGTAAGATACAGGCTAAGTAAAGAAAATCATGACAAAATCATTCTAACATCACACCTCATAGATGACGCATTGACCTGTAAACAGACTCGTAAATCCTCACAGACAAAGCCCTCAGAGTGGTTAGGTTCCTTTTCAAAATGAAGCATTTAAAGCAGTGTTAGTTTAAGTGATGCTCATTCGCAGACGAGGAGCCGTAAATTATATAGATAGTCTGTGCAATTTCTCTATATGTACATAGGATGTCTAAAACTAAACTACAGTGTACCACAAATGTCCAAATAAAAACTGTAAGTGATGTATGAGAGCGCATCGCAGAGTCAAGTCACAGTTTTGTTGTTTACCTGCATTGGTGATCCACCGTTATCGATCTTGTCGATGCCGTCACTTGGAGCTCCACCGCCCAACAAGGTGTTGATGATCTTCAATCCTGCAACACAACATCATCCACCATGAGAATGTTGCTTGTGCTTGTGGCGTGGCAGAGTGAAAGACTTACCAACTGAAATCACGTTTGTCCATGGCGATGTACCAAATCCACCAGCGTTGTCTGAATCATCGGATTTTGTTGGGGCTCCAGCTCCGGCGCCTCCGTTGAAGAACATCTGCAGGACTGTTGACAGCATGTTGGACCACGAGAAACCGGCACCGGCAGCATTGTGATCTTGAATTTGATTGCCCTCAACATCGTCGTCCAAGTCGTCTAGGGCCACTTTCTTCGAGTGGTTTGGCTTGACAGCGTATTTTCGGACTTCTTGCTGATCTGGCTGGTAGATGGGGTTGAGTTGGTTCGATGTTTCTGCTTGATTCTGTGCGGTCATGCTGAGGCGACGTGGCATGACCATGTCTGTTTGCGGGTATGCGAGTGTCATGACGATGCAGTGGAACGAGAGAATGGACAGATATATCCATCCGGTGAGTTTTCTTTGACTGATCATTCTGAAAAATGTAAAACAAAAGTTGGGTAACTTGAAGATAGGTGAAAGAACCACATCAACCAATCGTGTCGTCAATAAGTTGCATCAGCAAAAACGACATAAATTAATTATGACGATTTTTCTCGAAATGCATTCACCGCAACCTTCCACTCAAACGTGTTTCTCGTCCAATTGTCAAACACCCAACGGAACAATTATGAATAATTCATTGCAGACAAGCCGTGAATGCATATCCGTAGCAGGGCACTTTCAAAACCCATAACACGTCCAATCTTCCGCATGACCACCGGACACCGCCAACCGGACAGCGCCACAATGACCAAGACACCCCACCGGCGGCAAAGAAATTATTACAAAAGAGCTTCCCATGCATTCACCACATCGCGCTTTCTCGAACCAGTGGACGAGGCCCGAAATGCTAATGGCTTGCAAATTACAATAAACTGCGTGCTAATGGAATACTCTGCCGCGTAGAATTCATTTCCAGTTACGTGCGGCATGTACACGGGTCCCCTGACCCCTTGCACATCAAGCCCATACTCACAATAATACACCTCTAACCGACAACGGTGAGCAATTAACTTCCTGAAAAACTTGTCTAATCCGTTGGCTTACCTTTCGTTACACTTAATCGACATCATCTCAGATACTTGTTGGTGAGCGCCGAAGAAGGCAGCCGCACAAAAGACAAGAACAAAACAACAACCAAACAGGTAGCAAAACCATTCTCTAGACGGCAGCGCATATGCAGACCAACACACACCAGGTTCCGTTAAATTAATGATAGCAACTAGAAGAGTGGAAAGATTATGTTGCCAGCACGTCTCTGCGCTTCCACCTGCGTGTGCCAGCTAGCCAGACAGAAGTCATTGGACTTGCGATGAAGCAAGAACCAATGAAACGGAGGGAATCATAAAACGCGGAAAGAACCTTTGGCCATGTGAAATGTGCACGGCGAATTCGCGGTTGATCTAGATACGGCGAACACTTGCGCGTTGTTATTTGAATCAAATTCATAATAAGTGCGACCCAATTCCTCGGCCATGAGACGATTAAACTCTCCGGTCGAGGCCAATGTTACACGGCAAATGAAAGTGCGGAATTGAGGTTTGGATTTACATGATTACTGCGACACGCAGCAACAAGCGATCCAGCACTCGACAAAAGAGACTTTCTTCAGAGCCGAATGCGCGCGAGAGTGTGCGTTGTGCCATTTGATGGCAAGCCGAGTAAGCAGATCTCTGCCTTATGAATTAGATGTAATTTTCGTGTACTACATTCGACCGTGGATTATTGCTGGACATTAGGTGGCCTCATTCGTCGGATGGGAAGTGGAAGCGCGAGCGATGGAAACTTATAGAACTTTCGCTGTCACAAATGGCAAAAGAAAACTGAGTTTACAGCGGAAGTTGTCACCATAATCAACGTGATTTGATCGGAATGACGCGATATAAAGCTGACGAGAGAGATTTCAGGTTTCTGAGCGGCAAAAGTTGTGGCAGTCCTTTAAAAGGATTGCGCTCATGATGATCTCAAATGTGTGAGAAAATTGGTTGATTATAGTAGAGTGTGTTGATGATTTGTTAAGACAGGGAGAGTCAGGAAGGGGGAGAAATTTGAATAATAATGGACAAATTGTCTGAACAATGTGGTGTAAAAATGAACAACAAGAGGTAGAAGTGGATTTGAGGGACTAAGGAGAACTCGATATGTTGCACATAAATCTACAAAAATAATTGCCATTCAAGGGTCCAAACAAGCAAGCAAAAACAAGGATCGAAAGTTCTTACAGAGGCGAACAGGAAGAAATTTTCTCAAATGGCGCCCGACGTGGGAAATTAAATTCTATGATCTTCTGTAAGATTTTGTTCGTTCATTCAATCAATTAAATTCAATATGTGATTATACATTCTTAAGCCATCTTGATGCCAACAGACCATGCGATCGAAACATTCTTACTTGCAAGTGATCTATAGATTGGCTGTCGGAAGAATAGTTGTGGCCAGTGGTCCAGCACCAAAAAACGTTAATGATCTAGGATAACAAGATCGAAATGATAGAATGCCTCATGAAACTTCACGGAATCGAAAAGGAAATTGTTCTTCTAAGTGGCGCCCAACGCAGGCCGGCATAGAAAAAATAGCTTCAAGCTATTAAGATATTTTATCGACCGATTTGCTGGTAGGACCATTTCAAGTACCCTGTTGTATATGAAAGTATAATATAATTCACTCTCCTTGCATTGAATTTCAACACTTTAAGTCGTATATTTTAAATTGCTTTAAGGAACTTAAAGGGTGGAAAGTCGCTTAGAGTCAATCTCTGTCAATAAGACTTCACATCATTTCAGATATTTTCACCAATGCAAAAAACTCTTGCATGACGAGGTCTTTAGCCTCCACTCAAGTCAGTAAAACTGTTCTTTAATTATTTAACCTAATTTCAAAACCATCGAACCAACCCTGAAGGTATGATAAAATAAAAATATTCCAAAGAAAAATGTAAATTTCTCCACCATCCTTCCAACTGAGTCACACCCGGTACTTGAGGTCTGTCAAAACAAAGAGTCATCGCCAAACGAAATTGAAAAGTATGCCAATGAGTTTGAGAGGAAAGACCCGACACTCTTATGCCTTATAAAATGTTAATTTGCGTGCGTATTTTATTTGTTTTGGTTTTCATGAAACAGATTTCTTTCGTCGTTTCTTTTTTCCACTCCTGCTTTCACTTTCATTAAGACAATCAATTAAATGAGTGCTTAAACATCTCATGATGTGATGGTAATGACCTATTTCGTATGTACGTGTGTTTTGTTGTCTCTCTCCCTCCGTCTTGGAGTCATACACATTCCCTGTGGTCATTATGTGAGGGCAGTAAGGTAGGATATCAAGATGAAAGAAGAAAGCGAAAACGAATGTAGTGAAATTTCTCATTTTATTTCGTGAAATCTCCCACATCTTTTAAGAATCCAAGCCGCACATTAAGCTGAAAGAAATCGAGATTGAAGGACACAATCGAAAGTTTCTATTGTTGCAGATGACGATCTGCGGTTGCGGTGGGTTTTCCTGGTAAACGCAGCACTCTACTCTTAAGTCATCAAATTTCGGATGAATTTAATTAAATTCGAAGGTAAACATAGCGCCACGGAGCGCTTTCTAGAGTATGGTGTGTTTGGCTGAGGAATTGAAAATTCCCAGAGTATCGTCTGCATTTCATAACCAGCCGTTAATATGTTAAACTTAGATGACACGCTTAATGAACCAGAGAGGAGGGAGAGAAACGCGAAAGTATTTCGGTGGCGTTACAGGTAGTTAATTTATTTTCTACAAAATGGTCAATGAACCTTTGCCCGAATGTATTTCTCTTGTGTATTCCCCTAGATTAGGTTTTAATGGGCATGAGCCGAAAAGAACTAACAAATGATTTCTTATGTGACTCGTGCCTCATTTCTTGTTCATTGTTGACTGGAATTTGCATATTTTCTATGGAAGTGTGGTATTTAACTGTTTGGTAATCAGTGCTCGAAATTTGAACAACTGCTTGTGAAGATGGAAAGATAATTGGCTTCGGTACTGTGAAATGGAATGGAGAGACGTTAGTTTCTTGGCAGACATCTAGCATTGGCCTTTAATTTCTGCTAAGAATATGTGCTTAAGACCAACACATTTCATCAAATTTCTGTCAAAAGCAAATGTTATTAGAATGGATGCTGCTAATTAGAAGTGTTACAGTTCGAAAGCAACCATTTGCTTCTTCACACACCAGAGTTCGCACACCAACTCTTTTATATCAATTCAGTCAGTCAGAGTCTTAATTTTCTTCCCTGACGGGATTTTCCGTCTCTTCTCCGACTTATGAATTTATATTTTATTTCTTCAAAAGGCCCTATTTGATCGCATGATTACAAGAAACTAAGTTTCTCCTATTCACCATATTGTTCGTGTCGTCGCGCAGACTATGCGCTCCATTGTGTGTCAGACGTTTGTACCATTTCAGCTGTGCGGCAAGAGAAATTTATTTTCCAATTTGCAAATAAAAAATGAAATGAGAGAAAACCTCACATAGAAGGGAGGGTAAGTGCAGTGAACACATTTACGTCAATGCACACAGCGTCTCTTGTTTTCTTTCAGCTGCACGCACACCTCATGCTCGCCCTCTGAACAACAGAATGAATCTCATTGAATTCATTCAATACACGGTCTCATTTTGTTATCCATTCTGCGTTTAGTGTGTCCACACTATAGCACTCTACAGTTACGTAGACCCCGAGGCAGGTAAACCAGGGGAAGAGAAGTACAAAAAAAAACTTTCTCCTTTTCAACCAAATGAAAGTATGAATGCTTCGGTTAAGGAGTCAACCACTGTTCGCCATATCCATTGTAGAGGCAATAAAGTAATATACCTTACTTCTTAATGGGTGTGACGATGTCCACAGTCCACACAAAATTTGTTTGTTTTTTCAATTAGAACTATCGAAACCCGTGAAACATGTTCTTGTCTGAAGTGGGTTAGTAGTGTCACAAAACGGAATCCCAAGCTAATTCGATGCAAGAGCCACCAGCACATTCTTCGTGATTGGTCAATTTTGACCACATACACATACGACTTTCTCAAGCGCTCTAGAATTCCTCAGTAGTCTTATCTCAAATGGAGATGTTGTCTTTTTGTACACTTTTCTCACCTGAGTTTCTTGTTTTTTTTCGGCTTGCTATATACGGTTGTTTATCCACTTATTTCGTTTCGAATTGTATCCTTTAAATAAATTCACTTCACTATTGAAAATTCCTTGCGACTTGCAATATACTTCCACTAGTACGATCCAACCACGAGTAACTTTTTCTTACATCTGAAACGGCGATCGCCTTGAACTTGGCTTTATATACTCTGACCCATTTTTCTTTTCTTTCTTTCGCTGGCTGATGGTGCTCAGCGCTGCAGGTGTGAATGGTCGTAGACGAGAAGAGAAAATCACCCGAAGAGACTGCACGATGTGTGGTGAAGTGTGGAGAGCGTGAAGAGAGCGCTGCAAGAAATTGTCATTAGGAAAATTAAATTGAAAAAGAAAAAGACGATCGCATGACGGCATGATAGTGCGCTTATCGAGATACCTTCGCCATAGATTGATGGATAATACGTAGAGTGTCTCCAATTATTTCATCAGTTAATTGTACGAAAATAATGAGCGGATAGCGGATAGTAATTTACGAGAACGGTGCAAGTGTTTCTCTAGAGTAACTGTGGAAAAGTAAGTCATCAGAAAATTGTCTCAGTGATGCGGTTAATTATGTTTTTTTTTGCAGATTTAAGTATGCTTGAGAATGGGATTTGTGTCAAGGAAAAAGAGTGATCAGGACAATGTCAGACACTTTATTGGTGATCTTCTCCCATTGACATGCAAATGATCATATTGTGTACGATTCTTTTCTTCACTTTTCTGCAAACTCGATTGTTTTTTTTGTAACTGGGGTTGGGCTTTTTGAATTTTTTGTTTTTTCAGAAAAAACAAATATCCTCATTAAATATAGATACAACTTCATTCAGGTGGCTTTCTCGGCTGTCTTTGCTGTGGTTTAGGCTACAGCCAGCGGTTACTTTTAACGTAAACATCGGTCCCTCACGTTTCCCCACAAAGAAACATCGCGTCATCATGTGTCCCAACTAGAGGACATCCAAATTCATATTTTCCACTTTGAAAATTTTGATTATCATATTTCTACTACGCTCACTGTTGTCCAAAATATTATTCAAAGCTTTCCCCTTCTTCTCTGAGTGGCATCACAGTTCAGGGACTACCTAAGCCTCAACCAACATGCATCCCAATTGTTCCTAAACTCATTTTGGAAGGAAAATGGTACAATGATGCGGCCCCTCATTCAACGAACGGAAACTGTCAATTCCTATTGGTGTTGTGACTTCTCGACGAATTTTCGGAGCTACAGATGTGGTAATTTTGTTCCTGACTTTAGTTCCCGAAATAAATATGCGCTATGTCAAAAAAGATGCCAAAACTCATTGTCCATTCAAGACGTTCCAAGAGCAAAATTGCTAAGCGATAACGTCTAACGTTACTAATATCTTAATTTGGTCTTGTAAGTCCGGAATATTCTTTAGGCTTGTGCGTGAAATGCTGAGCTGCTGAAATGCATAGAGAGGTTATGTTCGTCAATTAAGTCTCACACTGCCGTCTCACAGCACTCACATTCTCATCTGTGCGCATCGAAGGACAACGGGGACCATTAGTGCTGTCCACTAGCATATTGGTTTCACAAACTTTTGTACAAACTTGGATACACTGTCGCGATGGGTGCTTAACTTTGGCAAAATTATATTTTTAAAAAACGCATGACTTGGGCTATAATGTCACGCGTAAAGCGATTTATTTCTGTCTGTGGCAGAATGATACGAACTTTTTCGGGGGCACTAAATTTAAAAAAAAAAAAACGTCTTTCTGTGGCAAAATCATCTACGATTTCCCACTAGCCACTAGATGGCTCACTCCACCCAACCACATCAGAGTAGAATGACATGGCAATAAGTAGATTTCTCTTCATTAAATGCCTAATCGGTGTCCTTAGAAATTTCAGTTCTCGCTAAGCTGTCAATTGGTAGCTAACTAACTAACAATTTACGAGTCTATTGCGACAAGCACAAATTGCATATAGTCAACTTTCTAATGTCTCCCAGGTAAATGCAGACCTGTGGATGGGGCATTTTAAACGGAAATTATTCTATTACGTCTATTATCTCTTTGTAGCACACACAGTGCATGATGAGTGCAACCCATCGTATAGACACTCCTACCATAACATGAATACTTAGCCACGAATAGTGTCATATTCGAAAAAATGTTTTCATTTCTGAAATTCATAAATTCATTCATAGTAGGCGCTTCAAGGCACGTTTCGCCTATCTGCCCTTGGTGAATACAAATTTGTTAATTTTAAGTTACGCGATTTCTTTGCTGTCAGCTCTATTTCAGATTTATGTAATAATTTTGAGTGTCCCCTTAGTAATGTCAAGTCCAAGACTACGCAGTGTGATCTAAAGAAATCTAAAACTCTAGAACTAAAGAAAATCTGAGAAATGTTCACAACATATCAGCACATCGAAGAAATCAGTTTGAACGGACAAAATATCCAATTTTCTCCCAAAATGAATGCAACACAACTTGATAATGCTACTGGCTATCAGAGTAAGCAATTGCATCAATAATTGTTGTTCCCCAGATAGGTGCGAAATGGGAAGCATTTGTTGCACTTTCTAAGAAAGAGGATGCTGACATGATATTTTCTCTCTTCCCATAACAGATATAGGATTTAGTTTTACGTGATCACCTGCCTCAAAGAATTATATCACGGAGTTCATTTCCGAAGAGTTGTCGATAACCCAAGACTAGACGCCTTAGTTACCCAAGTACCAAATAAAATCATGCTTGAGGAACAACTTTGGTCTGGAGCGAGACTTTTCTAAGACTTCTGCCGATCTCTGGGTCATAGCACCTGCTTGAAATCGTAACTTCACACTGAGCCGAGATAGTCCCCTAAATTCCTACCATAGTTCTAGGTAAACAATAATCTACATTAGTTAGCACAGTACATTAACCTCGACTCTGTCCACGATATTCGGTTTTAAGCCACGGCGATACTTCCACAAGGGTGCCTACCGGCTGGAATGATCAGACTAAAGTTCCAGGGGCTTCTGCCTTTTCGTAGCACCAGAATATGGCCTCTGGTCGAACTGTTTCTTCTAGTCAAATTTCCTCAACAACTGGGTCTGGGAGCAGCTGTCGCCAAAATGGTCTTTGGGTCCATCAAAGATTCTGTTGATACTAATAATCGTGTTTACGGATGTGATTTTGAAGCGAGTAGTAGTAGAACCGTGTATTTATGAATCCAATTGCTCCCTCAGGTGTCCCTGGAACAGCTGTCAACGCTGCAAATTACAAGATCTTGTTCTACTCTGCATCATATGATGTAGTCCTATTAACGAGGGTCCAACAATCACAAAGCTCTGCAAATTCAAAATATATACTTATATGACAACTGCTCATCCGTCAAACCGCTATCATTCAGTCAATACTGTTAATCAGTTTCTGGCAAGTCTGCGAACTCAACAATCATATAAAAAAGCTGTACTATAAATCCTTTACCATCTAGCCAAAGTAGAATGTGTGCCCCAAGACTAGAGCAGGTTTATTGTGCTGCCAGAAGTGATTAAGGTTACGAGGAGGTAACAATAGCCAACCAGTTTTTTCTAACATATCTTCTGTTGAAGTTATCAAAAAAGAAAGCGCAAAGTGAGACCTGCCTTTTTGGGGCTAGCGAGGGACGAGGTTTTGTTGAAAACCACACATAACTTATACACATAACTTCTACAAAACTCATTAGAGAATAATCTAAATAGTTTTTCATGAGGACCTATAAAGCAATGTCTTATAATTATAACCACTGTGGGGCTAATTTTGAATCTTTGTCAAGATATAAGAGGTGATCAAGGCCATATTTCCCCTGATATAAAATAGGTGATGTTTCATTCATGTGTCTTAAGTTTTGTGTTTTTTCTTTAGCCTATGTGGCCACGTGGTTCATCTACTCTGCGATTCCCTTTTATGTCCTGAGTCCCAGAGTAGGCTTTTTTATACTGTTTCTATAACTTATCAACCGATGTCCGGCAGTCAATAAGTGAGAGGACGAAGTAAGGACATACCGGTTATTAGTGGAGATACAGAAGTCACAGAAGGATATCAAATTCCACCGCCGCCAGGAACGTGCTTCACTGATTAATTCGGTAAAACGCTTGTTAAACAGTCACCGCATGCTTCCTTATATTCATACAGCACCATTACACACTTATGTTTTCTGTATGTCCGTCAGTCGTTGCTCCGTCTTCGCAGCTTTGATTTCATGCAAAGCTTGAAAATAAATACTTTTCACTTAGGAAGCAATATTTCGGTTTGAAAACTTTAAGTTAAAATCCATTCCAAATCCATGTAGTGCAGCAAGCAAAGGTATGTTGAAATTCCAAGAATGAGATAGGAGCTCATTACCATCATGAAAATATCGAAAGTATTGAATATGCGTTCAATGAACAAATTTCGTAATATTTGCTTTCGACACTTCAAATTCCAACCGCTAATATAAAATAAACGAAACCATCACCGCGCGAGTGTCACTTACAGTTGCCCAATTCATTCACAGCGTTATACTGTAGTATGTTCACTGGCTACCAATTCTCGCATGAAAGTTCTTTACCCGAATCTGTTTCAACTGAAATTTCCCATCGAATGCAATATTCTGAATTTTTTTCAGTGTATTCTTTTTCACTGCATTAGTGTCGTCATTTAACGCCTTCTTGCTCGGAAACAACGAAAAAATGCTAATCGAACCTTAAATTTCCTAATTTGTGTAGACTTCACGTATACGTGAGCTAACTCTTATTTTGCCCCCATAATGAATTTTTAAGTATAAATGTCTAAGGTCTATTAATTTTTGAAAATTCAGGAAAATCGCTTCAAATGTTGAGAAGGTATGCAGAGCCGAACAAACAAACGAACATACCAAAACTATTAAGGTTTCGTTCTTTGGAAGCAAAACCAAAAGCCTTTAAGTGAGCCATGTTTGAGGTCAGCATACAATGCAGAAACTGAGCAGCGAGCTATATTTATTCTTGTGTAAAAGAACGAGGCACTGTGCGTACAAATTCTCGATGTCTTCACAAACATTCATTTAATGTGCTTCGAATTGTTCTCGTTTTATTTCGTACACACCTCACAAGCACCAACAAGGTACACTCAAATGCATAATGATTTGAGAACTTCCATGACCAGTTGACCATCGTTTTCGGTGTCGCCATGCAATGACCTTAACAGAAACTGAACCGCAGCATTCCCAGAGTAAGCCCAGACCAGGAATTCCGTCTCACACACAATACCCAACCAGTTATTCACAAATTGCGGGTTCACGATTTGTACCAGTTTACTGGGTGTTTGGGTTGTTCTTCGTCCACACTTGGGAATGGTCGTGCACTTTCTATCCGCAAATAGCTGAGGTAAAAGGTGGAGTTGATAACCGAAAACGAGAAAATTCGTCCAATGACCACATCGTCTTTTCGAGACAGTTAGCGGCGGCATGCTAATACGATTGTAATAGAGAAAATATTTTATCTAGATCTTAACATTGTCATTATCACAGCGGCGTTGTGATGTCTTTGGAAAGATGATAATTGCCGAAAAGCCGTGGTCACAAAAGCCAGACAAAGTCGTGCACACTTAACCGAGTGCAGTCGACTGGAGATGTGTGTGTGTGTGTGGATGTAATCCCTTCTTTTGAAGGAATTAATTTGTTGATTTGCATTATGTTTCTTCCGATGCACGACGCACGGTCGGTGGAAACAGGTTCAGTGCTGTGTGCTTGTGGATGATTTCTTTTGCCGTTCGTGGCCACATTCGTTCTGCCACTTACTGGGGTCACGAGTAATTAGATACCGAGTGTTGTATCGCACCTTAGAATTATGTAAAGATGTAAAGTAACGGGGGTTTTAAATTGAAGTTCGATTGAGAACAGGGCGCAAACTAATGGTTTGGTTAAAACCGTTTAAATTTCAGGCAAATGAATACTGAGCATGCCCTCGGCATGGTATGGTAAGAAAAAGTATACTCGTTCCTGGGTGTAGGTATTGAGGGATTAAGAGTATTGAAAAAATATTTGAATGCTGGTTTGTTGACACACACGTTGCCTGAATATATAAGTAAATGTATTTATAATAATGCAATGTACGCACTGGAGATCTATGTGTCTCTTAATCCTCCCCAATCAACATCAGGGCCTATGTACGTCCACACATTCGCAGCGATAAAGTTCCTTGCAGCTTCTCAAAATAAAATTAAGAATCCACAACGTTATAAGAATTACGTTTTTATTAATTACTTTTATTAAATTTATTAATTCAACCAATTGAGTTAAATTTAACTGGCTGAAAATTTCTGAGGTGATCTTGATCTCAGACGCAAGCTTGTCGAAATCACCTGAGCATTACAAAGGAAAAAATTTTGGGCCGAAATGACAATGTACCTTATCGAGAGAACTTTTGGGCGTATGGCCGTTGAAAGAGCTAAAACTGGTGATGAGGTGCGTGTGGCGGCGGGTTGTGGCTAAGATCGTCATCAACTTGAAGCTGATGTTCGTGTATACGGTAATAAATCAATAACCTTCAAGACTTTGTCTTGTCATAATATATGTGAACTGGCTGTTGCACCAGACTTAAGGCGAGGAATATTTCATATTTGCAGATTTAAGATTATGTCTCCTTAATTTAAGAGGGCTATCTGCCACTTCAAGATATACTGATACTTTAATTTTTAATATTAGCGTAGAAGAATGATTGTTTAATGTTTTTCTGCAACCATTGAATTTCCCTTGGTTTTACGCGATCCCAAATGTACAGTGACGAAACTATATTGTGTTTGTATTGAGTGTTAACAATGCTGCCATTTGACTTATTACGAAAAAAATGTTAAACAAAAATTCTTAGGGATGATCAATGCTCAAAAGAAAAATTAAAAAGATCTATAAGAGAGAGTTAACACATATACGAGAACGCAAAATTTAAATATTAATGCAGATATTTAAAAAAAGTGAATTCTTTATTATATCGTAAAGTATACAGGATGAGGTTATGTGTGGAATAACACATCGGCCAGATGGCCGCCGCGACTATGCTGGCACATACGCGATCTTTTAATGAAATTTTCGATGACCGTTTTTCATAAATTCTGCGGTATTTCATCAATGCAGCCTCCAATTTCCTCTTTTAAGGCTTGAGTCGTAGTCGATTTATTCGCATAAGCCATCGACTTCAAAACCCCCAAAGAAAAAAGTCCAATGCTGTTAAATCGCACGATCTAGGCGGCCAATTCTGGCCTTCAAAACGCGAAATAACACGACCAGGAAATGACTGATGCAGCAATTGAATTGTTTCTCTGGCTCTGGCTGTATGAGATTTGGCGCCGTCTTGTTGAAACCACACCCCCCACATTCATTTCTTCAATTCTAGGCACGAAAAAATTGGTTATCACTTCACGATACCGAACAGCATTGACTGATTGCGCTTGACCTGACTCATTTTCATAAAAAAGGTCCAATGGTTCCTAAAGCAAAAAATCCATACCACACAGTGACACGTTGAGGATGCATTTGCTTCTCGTGAATCACTCGAGGATTTTCCTCGCCCCAAGTGAGACAATTCTGCCTATTGACGAAGCCATCAAGATGGAAATGGGCCTCGTCACTAAAGATGATTTTATCGGCAAAATCTACATTTTCATGTTGTCGCTCCAATACCCAATTAACGAACTCCCTTCGCTGTGCATGGTCAGCTGGCTTCAGTTCCTGAGTCAATTGAACTTTGTATGCATGAAGATGCAAATCTTTCGTCAAAATTCGCTGCATAGTGGATAGTGGATTTGGAAACACCAATTTGTCGTGTAGGAAAATTTTCCGAAACCAGTAGAGCGTATGATCTCATCTATCGAGATGATGCTAATTTTGGACATTCCGTTGGTAAATTTTTCAAGTCCCCATTACACAGTGCTCGCCGTGGCGTAGTGGGTAAGTGCTCCGACCCTCACGCGGAAGGCCTAGGTTCGATTCCCAGACAGGGCACTTTTTTCCACTTGTGAGAGAACAGTAGCATGCACAACACGATTGGTTCTTTTAGAAGATATGCCCCGTGTAGGCTCTATTATGGCGCGTTTTTGTTGAGCCACCCTCAACTTCATTGAAATATCATTCATCTAAATTAATCTAAATAGATAAAATACTGCGCATCATTTTGTTTACATACAGACGAGATGAGGTTATTGCAAGGATAGGCAAACCAATGAAATTTCCTCTGAGTTGCGATTGAATCTTGAGATCTTTTAGGATCTTAAGCTATTGTTGAATAGTTAAATAAATACATATTCATATTAGTTTCTTCTTTTTTTTATTCGGTAAAACAATCTGCTTATTTTTTTACTTCTCAACCCCACTGTGCTCGATTTTGCTGACGTAGGAAATAAAAAGTGTTCAATCAATAATTTGGCTTTAATTTGAAAATAATACGGATTTAAAATTTGTCGTTTCTCAGAACCTAATAAAATCCAGTCCAGCTTGTATCCCTTTGAGATATCACTCAAGTCACACTCATGTTCAGCTTGGATGTTTTAACGATTTCTGTACGGAACCCATAGAAAGCGGATTTTACTGTTTCTCTGAATACACAGTTTGTTGACACCTCTTTTCATGAAATTGTTTTTTTGCTCAAAATATTTCATACCTCGTCCACATTTGTTAATACCACTTTCATTTTTCACATTTCGCTTTTCGACTGTGACATCGTTTTGTGTTCGAATTGTCCTGATTTATCAAAATACCAAAAAATTCTTCAAACCTCTCTATGGGCGCGATTGTCTCAATGCTTCACATGCATCCAATTAGTCAATTCATCATTAGCTTAACGACTTTCTACGAAATTAACTAACCATTCCCGTGAATCCTTCACGGTTTCAATGATCAATTCATAATACGAAATGTAAGTAACAACCTCGCAGCACTTTACAAAACTGCGCATTTTACTTAATGCACTTTTCAATGAGAAAAGATGGTCCTCCCGACACGTATTGAAATTCACAATCAATGATGTTTCATCCATTTAAAGCTTCTCCAGGCCCGCAAAGCTGATCCATTCGAAAATAGCTACTTCAGCCGCACACACCCACTTACAAACCGAAACCGATGCAAATAAGCACAGATCAGCGCAGGCGGTGGAATGAATGCTACCCCCATCTGCAGCGCCGCTCAGAATCCCCTTCTGTGCGGCACCGCTGACCAGGACAACCAGAACCAGGGACATGCCTAGCCCCGCTCTAGGAAGAGAACTTCAATAATTCATCAATAATTTTCAATCAGCGCACATAGTGCATGTAGTGCACGCATGCAACGTGCGTTGATTGCTATTTACAAATCCTTTGTGGGCTTAAGCGGTCTATGCGGCCCAGCACTCCTGCTACCAACAGCATGTCCCAACACTATCTCTCGTGTGCGTATTCATGCAGCCTAGAAATGAATGAACGCCATCTCATGGCGGCAGTGGCCGAGGTGGTCCTCTGCAGCACCGACGTCCAACAAGCCTTCCTATTTGTTGAAAGTAATTGCCGCCCTCAATTGAGTTTTCCGTCGTAACGAGGTCGTTGTAACACATGTTTCCACCTCGTTACTGGAAAATTCTGCTGGTCTCCGCGCGGAAGCTGTGCATGCGAACAGCGTAAACCCAGACACCATGGACGCACCGACAACCCCCGCCATGCATGACATACCGACCGACATCCGTGCGCAACATATAAATCACGGCATCCTGCATGTGTTCCAATATTGACAAATTTAATACTGCCAGCACGGACTCCATGGAGGCAATAATCCTCAACGTAAGCACACGTTAATATCATCTTTCTGATGCGAGGCCCGGGCCCGATGAGTGAAAGACAACGGGCGGACGCTCTCTAAATCATGTGACAACGATGCTATTTCGTCAGGAATCCCCTCGGAAGAAGTTCTATTGGCACACGAATTAGAGATTGCACATGAAATGTGGGGTCTGCTGCACGGAAGTTTTGATGATTTGCGATGATGAAAAGATGCTCCTGCTAATTTATCCTTTGCAAATTGGTTCAAGCTTGTGCCTTGTGCGACGTGCGTCGGCTGTGATGGGGGGCTGCAAATCACACATCGTCGGAGGTATGGTGCGTCAGAGATGGGCTACAGATGCGTACTTGCAGACGCACTGCTGATGAATGGGATAGAGTGTGTGGTGAGGCCGTTCGATGAGATTGGATATTTTTTTCTGCATTTGTATAACTTGGGCCACTTGAATGAACGATGGAGATTTCTTGGAATAAGGGAGGGAGGACGGTTCTCTTTCCTGTAATTTTGAAATCGATTGTCCTTCTCAGTCGCTTCAGGATGCAAATCCGAGAAGGTGCAAGTTCGAATTCCAAGTAATCTGGTGCAGGGTGCAATTAACTACTTTTATTCAGCAAGAACAAGTGGGAATACTTAACTACTGCTGCTGCTTGTTCTCGGAGGAAAAGTTCAAACATTGGGAGCACTGTTGCATATGCGAGTAACTAGTGAGATTTTATTCATTATTCAGCGATCCGCTTATGTTGGCGTTTAAAAGGACTCGATCTGCTTCTCTTCAGAAAATGGAAAGCTGTAATCTGCGAGAAAACATGCTTTAACTGGAATTCTAAGGAATTTCCCGTTGACAGGAATCGGAATCAGATTCAAAATATTTGGCGAAACGATTAGAAGGCCGCATATGATGGTGGCGGTACTTATGTTAGTGCGGCGTAGGTTAGTGTCCTATAACCACTGTTATGGTAAGGTCAGTGTTCCACCTAACACAAACGGTATGAGGTCATACCCAGCCAGACTGTAAGCTGAACGCAGGATACCTAAACTTCCTGCTTGTTGCTTATAATTTTAAGCAATGCTTCACATCTACCAAAGTTTGCATGGGCACTTGGCATGGTCATGATATTTCAATAAAAAAAACAACACTTGGCCAGCGCTTGTTTTCGAAATTTGTTCTACGTGATCTGCGAAAAATATTTTTGCTCTTCATCTTCACCACCCGCGAAGCGAAACAAATACAAGATCATTGAATAAAAGTCAAGGTAACACAACAAAGCAGGCTGCCTAAGTGCATGCTCCCGAACGTCAGCAAGAAGTCTGCGGATTTTCTAGTATCTCTAGACAGAAAAGAGTGCAGAAAACTTGTCGGCCTCTAGCACCAAAATCTGCTTGGACTTAGTGGAGACACACTTTGCGACGCCTGTGTAGAAGGTGAAGACACTTCAGAGCACTTTCTCTGTCAATGTCCCGCCTTTGCTTTTATCAGGTGGCGGCTGTTTGGCGCTTATGTGGTGGGAGCTGAAAACTGAAGGTCTTTATCACAGATGCGCCTGCTGGTCTTTCTTCGATAAACCAGGAAATTACAGGAAATAAAGGCCACTGTCTGGCAGTACAATAGACTAGTTTTTGAGTCTGAGCGCTCCAGTTCAGTGTATCCCAACCTCCAACAAAAAAAAAAAAAGAAAAAAAAAATTAATGAAGTATAAGCGTAGAGTCGCTTTCGTGAACGGCTTTAGGCCCTATCTCGGAAAAACAAACTGGCTTTTTTGAGAACCTTGACCACTCCCGTTCTGCGGCTTAGAAATTTTGTCATATATTGTCATTGAATGTTTTGCCCAATTAAACATCTGGAGGAGAAAATTCAATGACGAACTATATGGCAGTATGCGTCAAGTTCAGATTCCATATAGCGCGTATGAGCAACACTATAACAGCCCAAGGAGTCTCCGAATCCGTTTCATTGGGATCAAGCAGTAGAGGATGTTATCGTCTAAGATGTCGCATACAAGCGGAATCAACTTGGAATAAGAATGAAACTGCGTAAGGAGTATTTTAGTTAAGGCCTCTTGGTTGCAGCGCTGACCCCATAGGAGAAAGAATTTAAGTTTTAATTTGACAGCAAGTGCCGTTCGCACTCCGTAAGCATTGCTTTAGACCATAAAGATCAATAGTGAATAAACCAGAATTAGCGCTAGCCATGGCATTGTTGTTGATGCAAAATGATTTAGAAGTGATTGCTTATTTAGTCCTGAAGGGTATCAGGCAAGAGAGTTAAAAGTCTACAGCTTTAAAACACCTTCCTTATTACAATTTCTGTATGGTAACTTGCGATCCCCATGGTTAAGCATTGCTCTAGGGATAGTGGGAGCATTTGGTTCATTTTGGGGAAATTGGAGTTTGTCTGATTTATCGTCTAAACGATTAGATGTCTTTCTACTCCATCAGGCAGTTGTTGTTGTTTTTGTTGAAATATGTATACATTAGTTTTTGTGGGCGATGTCACATAGATTGCGTCTGTCGAGTATGAGACACCTAGTTTACTTAGTGTATGCATATGGACTGTATAGCGAAACTTGATTCATTTTAATGCACTATTTGAATTTAAGAAAAACGCGTGATTCCAGCTTTGGCAACAGACCGGAAGTCAAGAGGTGTGCGGCAGACATATAATGACAATGAGGTGAATGCATTTTCTTAAGCACTAGATACCTTAAGGTGGAAATCACATCGCCTAAAGCGCGAACATATAGTTTAGGTGCTTGAGCTATATGTTGTACTAAGTTCTCTGCAATTTCTTGGACGGGATTGAAATACGTTTTTTAGTTGTGGATGGCGTTTGAATCACGAGCGACAAATTCTTCAGATGCACATGTAGCACCTTGCTGGGATACATGCTCTAGATGAGATGTAGATAACCTGTGTGAATATTTTAAATGTGGTCGCCGTGGCGCTGTGGGAAGTACGTGGACCCACGCGCAGAAGGTCTAGGTTCGATTCCCGGAGGGAACACCTCGAATTTTAGGCCCTGGTGCCTTGTGGGCTGAAGTGCTACTCAATTATTATTATTGTTATGTTTCTAGACAATGGAGTTCAATTTTTATAATCCGCATTCCTTTTTTAAAATGAAAACATCCGAGAGTGACTTAATTTGACAGAAGTGAGGCGTGTAGGCTTTTTGCGAATTCCGAACAGTGTGATGCGAGACTTCTCGTCAAATAAATTTGATTCCACGATATGACACCATGGTCAGTTATGTTGGACATTCTCTATGGAAGGCATTGTGATCAAAGTAAAACAATGAAAGAAAGCAAAGCTATGTGAATCTGAATGACGATTGTAGGTTGAAGCGTTGTGAGTTTATCTTTGTAAAGATTTGTTTATCTTGATAATTTTGCGGCTTGTCGCTTATAGCGTTTTTTCGGATTTAATGTTTTTATTTTAAACTGTCCCATTTGAATTTTGAAAATTGTAGACAATACTTACTAAAGGAAAAAAATGCATGGTATTTATATCTTCCTTCAATGACGCAAAGAAAAAGTGGTCTCTGAAAATCTGCAACATAAAGCGATTATTTGGCTGAGTTGAGTGAAAGTTGAGCTTAGGATTTCTGACAATTTTTCCCATGATGAATATTTATATATTCTGATGCTGTCACTTAAGCTAAAGCCGAGACTGAAGTGCTCATGTCTAACAAAACGCTTTCTTTCTTTCTATCTTTCTAAGCTTGCATGACATCGAAATTAACAAGTTTCTTCACTCGATTAGCAAGGGGTAGAAAGTATTGATTGCATCATCTTCAGTTTTGTGCAGAAATTATGCGAAATAAGAAATATGAAAATTCTGCATAAATCAGATGAAGAGTTGGTTTAAATCATAGAATCGAAAGTGACTGATTGGCGTAGCGCCATGATTGAAATATACACTTTTTAGCTGTTCCTTAATGAGTTCTTAACTTCTTCTATCGTGTCGCACGAGGAGTGAGCGAGGAAATTAAGCGTAAAAGTAGAAAGTAGGAATGAGTGAAGTGTTCACTACTCTCGAAATGTGGCCTAAAGGCTCTTAACTTGTCGAAGTTCTGTGAATTTTTTAGATTGAATGATATTTTTATGACGGAAATTTCCCAAGTGTATGTTGACCAAGACCGAGTCAATCTGATAGCGAATATTGCTATCTCGCCAATTGTATAGGAAGTCTGTTAAAAAAATAAGCGAATTTGAATTTTTCTCAAAAAATATTTATCTATCCCCCAATTTATGTTTTATTAGCCTCAAAGTAGTGCCCCACTTGTGCCAGCATTTTTTCCAATCTTTATATTCTTATATGAGTTTTTTGGTATGCCAATGAGCTCTCTTAGCCGTCCTTTCATGGCTCTTTTCAATCTTAAGAGCAGGAAAAAGTCGCTAGGGACCAAATCTGGTGTGTACGGTGTCTGAGGCAAATTTAAGGTGTCGGTTTTGGGCCAACAAATTACAAACCAGCAAAAGAAAATTCAGCAATTATGGAATGAGATTTGCTGCTACGCTTCATACTTAAAATTTCCGAAATAATTGCACGGCATGAGCCATCCCAGATGCCAACATCTTCAGCAACTTCGAATTCGAATGAACGCAGCCCGCGAAATTTGAAAACTCTTTCAATAGACTTCGTAGATAAATGGACTTAGACGTTTAACAGCGATTTTTTTGCTATTGCTTCCCAATTGGACCGCACCATAAGGCAACTTTTGAGATTAAATGATTACTTTTCAAGACACAAGATCTCATCTGGTGGACTCGAGTGAGTGTCTTTCGTCAAAGGGACACTTCGCTAGTGTGTCTATATTCCCAATTGGGGCTGTGTGCATACATGTCTTGTACTTTGAGTGGAATATCACCTTTGGATTACCGAACACCAACAAAATTATTTTCTTAAATCACACATACACGATGGTAACACGTAATTTTTTAAAAATTCGTTAACTGAACTGCAGAAAATAATAACAATAATTCTCTTGTTTAGAAATACCAAAAATTAATGCACGCGGTGTTTGTCGCATATACGTTTCCGTTTGCTGCATTTGTCCGAAATCGGAGAACCGTTCCATGTAATTATTTTTAGAAATAATAATTAGCATTTTCCATTTATTCAGAAACGTCTGTTTTGAGATTTATTCATGCGATCAAACACATGGCGTACACATTAACCCTCCATTTCATTATTTTTTCCATGTATCAAATATTTCATTTATTGCCAAAGACTTAAATATTTTTATGCAAACAATGATTACACCCGATTTGATATCAATTTCAAACAGTTCATATTCCCCATTCATCGTTCACAATAAATTCGCAGCAAAAAAATCACAAGCATGCAGTATAATAGCGAACAGTTTATTCAATGTTTGCAGGTCATGCAAAGCCACCGTTTGACCCGCCCCGGCCGAAGGCCATTGGGTAATCCTATTCATAGAGCCGCCGCAACCAAAATTCGCATTTAAAGCGAATCATCAAAACTGTCGATCCCTTTGCATGGCTTGCCGCACCGCCACACCGTCACCACTGCCGCATTTCCGAGGTGTTAATGAAACGCGGAATGAAAAAAAAAACACAGAAATAGCGTGATAATCGAAAAGCCACCGGGGGCCATCGATGCGTAGGTTATTGTCACCTGTGCTCGTTGTCTGTAATTTTAATCCAGCCCGACACCCACCACACGTTTGTCGGTTAGCCAGAATCCGAAGCGGCCACACTTCGGTGTCTGTGCTACGCTCCACCTCAACCGACCTCATACTGTCTTTTGACTCTTTTTTTAATTTGTAGTTTTGTGACGGGCGGGCTGGTGACTTTTTTTGGTCAGCCGATTGGGGGAAGGGACGGGGAATTGCTGAATTGTAACGGATCTTGAATGAAAGTAAAATTAACTTATTAGCACGTCCTCAGCGCAAATTGGACTTTTAAGATCGCCAACACGAAAAAGAATTGGAACGCGACACAGTCTAAAGTGGGCCAGCACGTAGACGCTAACCGCTTGTTTCTACACGCGTGAATGCGCGTAATGGAAATGTGCTCAACTGAGTTCTATGAAAATCTAATTTCGTATTGTTGATGTTGGTATTGTGCTCTGCCAAGTTGGACGTTTGTTAAGTTTGCTACGGCTAGCGAGAGTTGAAGACGACCTTTAGGGCGAATTTGTTGAGGGTTTGCGGCGCTTAAAGAGAGGGGATCGGTGGAGGTAGTCGAAATTGTTTATCTTTCTGTGGATCAGGGGCTTAGGATGGTACTTGGGGACATTTGTTGAATCTGCTTGGAATTTGTTCAAATCTGTTTGCTACTGAGAACCAAAAATAAATTCATGACTCTAGGAACAGAGGGTGGCACGCGTGAGTATACGTAGATTGACATAAATCAATAGGCAACAGAATAAAAAAATTAATTAAAACTATTAGCTAACATTCATCTCACCATACTTCATGGAATATGGGGAGAAACAGGCGGCATAGAACTCAGACTGACATTCCACGACGAGTTGTCCTTGTAAGACTTTGAACTTTGTCCGCAGCAGTTACATATGTCCAGCTGTTTTCGATCTAAGAAGGGATGTTAACATTTTCTGCTGCCAATGATCGTCGACCAGATTTTGTGAACATTATTGGCGCTACAGTTAAGTCTTAGTCGCCGACTAGGTGTTTCGCGCTTTGACAGCAGTGATCATACATCCTCCCCATTTTATAAGAGAAATCAATTTTTCCCAACATATCAGTTAAATCAATCATTTGCTAAAAATTAGTTTCTCTGGCCACTTTGCACTAACGATTTCCGAGTTGCTAGAATGAAATTCATATCCTCTATGTGCCATAATAAACATACAACCGATCATTTCTAATATCTCACTAGGTTCAATATTTGCGAATAGTATTGACAATAGTGATTTCCGTACATCGAGTTCTATGAATCGCACGGAATGCTTTTCTCAAAGAATGCTGACTAACGTCATGCAGCCGATCAATTTGGAGACACTGTTTTGGCGTGAGTCCTTTCATAATGATTTGCCAAACGATGTCGAATAAGACTACTAAATCAATTTGATCTCCTATTACACTTGATCTGTCAAAAAAGTTGAAGTGAAAATCAAACCTTACGATGAATCAGGCAGTACATAAGAAGACGATTAGAAAATATTTCGTAAGATAATCGCATTCCAGTTGCTGATTGATTTATGTACTTTATTTGACAAGGATCACTTAAGGCTAATTTTTATGTTATTTAAAATCTTTGTCGCGGTCGCCGTATCGTAGTAGGCAAGTGCGTCGACCCCCACGCAGAAGGTCTAGGTTCGATTCCCGGATGAGACACCTCTCTTTTTTTCACAGCACCACCTCTCCCGAGTTGCTGACCACACTCTAGGGGTACTAATTGTCTATGAAAAGCTTCTTAAATCTCGCCGTTCGGAGTCGGCAAAAAACTGTATGTCAACAAAAAGAGTATTTGTTTTAGAAGCTAGGCTCTGGTCCCTTGTGGGCTGTAGTGCCACTCTATTATTATAATCTAAAGATCTTTGTCTCGAACGATAGTTTCTTCTGACATTTGTTCTTAGTCAGACTCAAGATATTTGAAAGGCTTGTTAAGGTGGTAACGTTAAAAAAATGTTACAAAGTTAATTCCAACTTAATTCGGACATAACATATCACTCAATAAGTTCCTTAACATATAGGGGGCGCCACTAACAAAAATTATTCATGTAATATTAAATTTTTTGTTAGTAGCGCCCTCTGTATGTCCTGAGACCTATTGAGTGATGCGTTAATTACAAGTTTCTGATGTGAGTGTCACTTATCTAAGAACAAGATGGATAGAACTGCTGATAAACTGATCTAATAGTATGTCTTACCAAAAAGTGGAACTATGATATTTTAAAGGCGTTTGACAGAGTGCGGCCATGTTTATGACATAGATGAGGCTCTTCTTCTATGGACTAAAAACTATCTATCGAACTGTTCAATACAGTATGGGTTGAAGACTGATATCCGCCCATATTAATACTTAAGTTTCCCAGGGCTTTGTTTTGTCTCTGACACTCTTCCTCATTTGTACAAGTTATCTGCTGTCTGCATCTTTTAATCTCATCTATTCTTTCGTTCAGTGAGTGGATGGATCTATGACTGAAGTTGGGTGCTAATGCACAGTGAGGAACGCAATGGTCCCTTTTATCATTCAAGCTTTCTCAAAATAATTAGCCATTATCCATGGGCGGGACTTGAATCGTTGAAACCGAAGGACTTTTCCTTCTCGGTGTGTGTATCACTTCAGCACATAGTTGGAACAAACAAACTCTTTGTTTCCTCTTCATAAGAATCCACAGGCATTTAAGAAAAATGTGTATCAATAGCTACTCTCTCTCTTCCTCTAAACCTTTGGTCAGTGCTGTGACTTCGTTCGGATGACTAAAGGGTACTCGAAATCGCTCCAGCGAACGGAAATTAAAGCAAAATAAAACGATTTTAGTTGCTTATCAGCCAATGACTCTCCATAGCTGACCTTATCTAATTAGACGCCTAAATACATATGTATATCCAGCCTAAGCTTGAGTACAACTCTCCTCCATGGTCCTTGTGATACCAAACTTTTCTTCTTGCATCTTCTAGATGGAGTTTATCGCTTCCATGTGATGCTAAAGATAGTAGGCCAGTCCCAATTCACGCACAATATGCATCTTGTTAGGAACGTCCATCTTAAGTCTTCAATCGGGTGTGCAATGATATTTCCATAATGCTTCGAAGTCGTACCACCTGAATTTAAATAGACCTCAGGGACATAAGATTAATACCGAATCGTTGTGTGTTCCACACAACTGACAAGGCAAAGATCCAAAATTCCTCATTGCCGCCAAAGCATTTCTTCAGTCCATTGGCTGGGACATTAATTTAAACAAGATTTGTCAGAAATTGTTTATCTGTTCGGCTTATTATGTTTGCTTAGGTCGAGCAGGACGACTTGCTGTTTGCCTGCTTGATGCAAGTTGCAGTCGTATTTGCTGTTCGTTCACCTAGCCGAGTATGTGCTCATATCTAAGGATATTTATTTTCTTAGGAAATTTAATTTTTGGCAGGTGGAGACTCTAAAAGGCAAACAGACAACCACAAATCAAATATGCACCACTTGCTGACACACTCACTCATCGGTCTGGAAACTTTATCTAAGGGAGCACATTTATGATTGTCGTCGTCATTCACAATCGGTATGTTCTTGAGTTTGACGTCTTTTATAGTCGGTGTAGTATAATAGGAAAGTGCATTCCTTCGTATAACGGTCCACATCATCAGCTTCCGTTGTGATCTTAAACATAGTCACGAGCAAAGAAACCTAGGACAAATCAACATGTATTTTGGAGTGGGAACGGAATCGCCTCTATAATCCCAAACCCATCATCACTCATCTCTCGCCACTTTGAAAGTATTAACCACTTTCTTTTTTTGTTGCATCCGAATAGTATTCACTTTTCGCATATAAAAACTCATAATGATGTGCTGCGGTTTCCGACCACAACATACCTGAACACTTAAAAAAATATCATTTCTGTGGGTTAGTCTCTAGCGCGTCGCCCTTATGAAATGCACGTACATACATACATATGTATGTACCATACTCATAGTGTGCTTAATAGTTTTGAGCGGTCATGACGTGATGTCATTACGTCAGTCTGAAGTGCTGAAGGTGGTTACAAATGTTTTGAAGTGATGAAGGAAACATATTTTTAAAATTGAATTTTATTTTCTTTTTTTATTTTCATAAAATACACAGTCAATCCCATTCTCATTCATTAACAGTCATCCACTTAACTTTAAATTTTTCAATGCGCAAATTCAAATTCCGATAGCAGATTTAAAACTATGTCAAAAACGGTCAAATAGTGATATCAAAACTTTAATGAAAGGTATACCATACTGACCTGATTATTTTTTAGTTTCAAATGAAAGTCGAAATTGGCAACTTGGCTAGACACTTCACTCAATTAGTTCCGCGACATATAGGGGGCGCCACTAACAAAGAATTTATATTAAATGAATAACTTTGTTAGTGGCGCCCTCTCTATGTCCCGGGACTTGTTGAGTGATGTATTAAGTTCGAGTAAAGTGAACCTAAAAAAATGGGGTTGCCTTAACGCTTTAGGATACAATTCGTAAGAAGTCTAGATTCGATCATCGAACACTCAGAGAGGAATGTGATCGCCTTAGCGTATTAGGAAAGGCCCGAGGTACAATTTCGATCGCCGTGGCCGTGGCGTAGATACAACCTCTGTCATCTCAACCATTGCAGTGACTTTCAGGTACAATTTTCGCTCGTTTTCAGACAATGATATGCATTGGACGATGACACCAAGGCAGTGACAAAGAGAGTTAGAGAGAATATATGAGATACAACTACCAGTAAAAACTGCAGCGTACGACAACTAGCTGATGTTATAAACTGATCAGAAGGTTCACAAAAGTAATAGACTTGTTCATGCGGATGACATGGAGAGCAAACATTTTGTAAGCCCTTCGAAGATTCAGGACGACCAAGAAATCTAAGCCGGCCCCTCTGAACTCGTTTTGATGAGCAATTTAATGTAATTTTCAAGCTTTAGCAATTTGATCGTTTGAAAATGGTATCAACCAACATGTGGTCCCCATCCCCCCCCCCCCCCCCAAATGTAGCTGATGTTAGAACCTCATACCTTGTTGACCTTGCAGTGGTGCTTAAACTGAACGGTTCTCGCCTTAACACCCTCTCAGGTTCACGAAATGTAAGAGACCCCTTCAAATCTGCGCCACGCCCTTCTGTTAGTCCAGGCAAGCATTACCCCCATACGCGAATTGCGTTCAGCCCAAATGTTGAATTCCATTTGATTTACCACAAAAAAGCAAACAAATTGTTCTTAATCGCCTGCGGAATCCACCAACCATAGCACGAAGGTTAACCCAATTACGCAAAACAACCATCCCCGTGAAGAGTGTGCCCATTTGCGAAAATCCTGTTAACAGCCCCCCCACGCCTTAAAGATAAAACGAGGCGGCAACGAAATGACTTACTGCATGCAAAAAAAAAACATCGCAATTTCAAGCGGCCAATACGCGAGGAATTTCTCAAGAATCCTTTCCCACCAGAGATCTCCATTTGAATCTGCCGTAAATCCATTTGAAATTCATTCCATTTTTTCACCTGCGCTCACCACCCCCATGCAGACCATCAGCGTGTGTGAGCGAGTGCACAGCCTTCAATGGCAATGTCTATCGCCTAATGTGTGCGTAAATCTATTGAATAACCCTGCGCTTATCCACTACACTTCCAAGGACGTGTGGAATCGCCTCGGCCGGGGCCGTGCTTGGGAGGAAAGAAAAATATCTTCACGTGTCCTATCCACTTCTGGCGTTCCATTACACCTGCCGCCACCACCGGCACCTACTGACTGCTGTGTTGGTTGAATGCGATAACAACTTCCGTAGCGTGCAGCAGCGGCAGCAATTTGCAGAAGGGTTAAACGCGATTATATTTGTACGTGTTGGTACAATACCGAAGGACGTGTGTACAGCAATCTACGTAGGAGCAGCAGCCGTCGGTGTGGCGAAGGCCAAGAAAAAAGAAAGGCGCACATAATATATGCAAAGAGGAAATACATTTAATATAAATCCTTTTCATCCTGACGACCTGTTAAGGAAAACAAATCATAAAAGGTGAACGAACATTTTGTGTTATCCTTTTTTCTACACTTCTGCTCCTACTTATCGTCTCGTCGTCCCTCTCGAGGTGAACTCTGGGGTGTTTTCTTTCCTTCACCTTTTCTTCGTTTTCCTCGCCGACAACATTACTTACCTTGTGTACGCCCATTTGCTTCCTCCGTGGAACGTAGAAGGATAAACTAAAAAAGAAAAAAAAATCGAAAAGATACTGCAAAAAAGGAGAAAAGATTAAAAAGGATTTTTATTTTAGAGCAGGTACACGGGCGGTGCGGAACAGCCAAAGCTAAGGATGTAAAAAGGGTGCGCACACAACCATACAAATTACCAATGCCAGTGGTGAGATGCCAGCCAGAGATACACCGTAAGAGCGCGCATACAACATATCCTTTATGTTGACAATCCGACCAATTTTTCCTTTTACCGGGTGTATTTTTTTTTTCGTCCATGCCAAAGGAGCGACACATAATCCAATTTGATTTAAACGCAGCAAAATACAGAAGGGCGCAAAAAAAACTGAAAACTGAAAACTGAAAACAGAAAACATCCCCGCTCCCGACGGAAAGAGGCGCGCACATCCATACGGCAAGGTCCATACGTACGTTCAACCATAAAGTGACTTGTTGGCTGAGAGAAATTTGGTTCAAATGAAAACATACTTAAGACCGTAGCGGTAGATCCTTCCGGTGGCAATGTTGTGTTTGAAAATTCCGTGAAGGATTTCTCGTTCTTTATGACTTTGAAAAAGGGAGAGTGGCTGTGTGCGCGCTAAGGATGGGATTGAGTGGGTAATAGAGGTGTGGTGTGGTAAAATCGCAATTGCATATGTTATTGGTCTCTTTCTGTAATCCCCTGGAACAATAACGGTAGATAAGTCATGTTGAAAGGCGCCCGGGCAGGGGATTGTTGCTTTTATTGTCACCTGCGGGGGGCAATTGTTTGCTGAATATATTTTTGTGTGTGTGGTGGGGAGGGGGAGAGGAATATTTTTTTGAAATCTATATTGCTAACAGGTAGATAGGGTCCCGCAGATGGATGATGCAGTGTGGCACGACATGGTAGATGCCTTTGTGAGTTTGTCAAAAATCTGTTATTGGGTTCTATCCGAGGGCTCTTCAGACCGTGCATGGATAGATTTTGTCATCTGTAAACTGATGAAGGTGTCCTTCCTTCACTATTTATGTCTGCAATCGAGTAGAGGAAAAGCATTGAGTTGTGGAAACATGGAAACATGGTGCCATGTCCCATGAGAAAATTGGTTTGCGTACATTTCCCTGACTGTTTGGGGCTAGTTGTGCTTCGTTGTTCAAAACGATGGAAGTGGCTCGATTGGAAAATAAACTTTCAATGGCGGTGTGGCGGAGGAATCTATGTTTACCAACTTTCTTCATGAAGTCTGTTCAATGGAATGACTTTTAAGCCGATTGTTTACTCAAATGAAAAGGACATTTTCTCGACTTTGACAAGGGGACAATACTGAAACAAATGTCGTACTAATTGAGTTCAGACTGACTTAGTCATTCTGTATGGACGTATCATATGCAAGACATCGTCAGAATAAAGAATATCCATTAATTGGAATATCAGTGTTGTTTGCCCAGTCCATGAAATAAGGTAGAAGATCCCATCGACTGACAAGGGTAATTTCTGATATTTTCTGTGAACGCATAAAACAATTTGTGAGCCGTAACGGCATGGTTTGTGCACAGAGAATTCCACGGCATACCAAACTCTCATAGTACGACAGATACTTGAAAAAGACCAATAAATGCAGATTGATATCCACTTTTTAGATCAAAGCCCCTATACAGCAGGGCCAAAGAAACGCGCCATATCTAGTTTAGCCCTTCTTACTTAATTAGTAAAATTTTTTCAGGATGGCAATGAAACATTCCCTTCCCTCCATCAAGGTCGGTAATACATCCAGCGACAAATTCAGTGTCAAACAAGGTTTTAGACAGGGCAGCCCTGATCATGTGACCGTTCCGAAGCAACCAGGGACAACAACATACACTCTTGCAACGCGACTTAAAAAACTATCCAGTGATTTTGCAAAAACTTAAAACTGAAACTCATCTTCCAGAAGTCTGGATCCATCCTTTTTAGGGCTAAGTTGTGGATAGCCTCTAGAGATACAAAAGAAAACCTGTCGTAAGTATCTTAGACCCACAGGAGCGCTTCTTTACAGTGTCGAGTGTAGTGCGTCATTTTGCCATTATGTTAGACCAGTTTCTCTTCGGTTACATTTCAATCACCTACAGCTCTGACAAAAACTAAGAAACTGTACGATGTTTTACAGCAGTTGGTTTGGCTCAAAAGTAAAAGTGATCTGCAACACGGCCATAGTCCGGCCAGTCCTAGTGTATGGCTGTCCAGTGTTAGTTCGACGTGAGTACTTCTCAAGTGGAAAAGATCGAGACCCAGTGCCATTCGTGCTTGTCTCAAAAATGCGGAACATCCGAATCTGGGTATAAGAAATTCTCTAGCAATGAGGTTTCATATGACGAAGTGAAAGTAAAAAGGATGAACAATGATTCGTTCCACGATCCATGACTTTTATTCAGAGCCTACTACCCCAACGATGTATACCACAAGAGTGAGCTCCGAAGTGCATTCATTGCACCGGGAGCGTTGTTATATCTTCACCGAATTGGTTTGAATATGCGGAAAGACCCCACTTCTTTAAAAACGTTGTAAGGAGGATGGTGCATTAAAACCTGATTTACGAGAGAGATATAGAAACCGTAAGTCCGGGTTATGTAAAGGTCAGCGAATGCATTTCTGCTCGCAATAGAACGAAGAGTGATATGGATCGTAGATTACCCATTAAGTTCCAATCACCCTACGGCAAATTTACACTTAGATTAAATTCGAATACGCTATTTTGTAACAACAAAAGCTTAAAAAAAAATGAAAGGGCAACAACACCTGTACTAAAATCAAACATGGGCAGACTTTCATTGTGCTTAAGAAGGAATTGAGTATTTTGAGAGAACATAGCTGTTGCGCATGCTCCCCAATAGGTCATGACTATAACTGACTTTTGGTCGCTCTCTCTCTCTCTCTCTCTTTTGATCTAAGTGTCTTTTTGTTCAGAATAGTCCCTTCTTTAACGAGCAATCACCCTTTTTCCACTTGCATACTATCCGGTACACGTCAAATTTGTACCTGGTAAAGTCGTTCATATTGCGACTGCATAACTTGACCAAATGAATTGAACGTGTAGTACGCGACTGTAATATTTCTTCTAGCTTTCCTTGGTGGTCTGACTTAGTCAAAGTAAATTATACCATACTATACGGCGGCACTAGACTCGTCAAGTAGTTGAACATAAAGTACTTAACGTGGATTTTCAGCGTAAAATTGTGAAACAACAGGGTTCAGGAATATAAAGAATTATAATAATTTAGTGCCACTACAACCCACAAGGGACCAGGGCCTAACTTCTACAACAACTACTCGCGTTATGCGTGCTACTGTTCTCTCAGGAGCAGAAGGGACGTAGTGTTTTTTTGCCGACGCCATACGGCGAGATTTGAGAAGCTTTTCATTGATACTCTTTGAGTATTGTCCGCATCTCGAAAGAGGTGGTGCTACGAAAAAATGCTAGGTATCCCGTCCGGGAATCGATCCTTGACCTTCTGCGTGCGGGTCAACGCACAACGCACCACTACGCCACGGCGGCACGCATTCAGGGATGTACTCCTCCTTCAATCCAGCAGAGGAAGTAATCGATTGGAATCTACTTCTACGTGATCACCTGTCTTAAAGGCTTATTGATGGAATACATTTTTCTAAGAGTCGTTCATAATGCAAGACTAGCCGCCTTAGTTTCCAAGCACCAAATGAGATCCTGGTTAAGTGACAATCCCCTACCTTGGCTAGGAGCTAGGCCTTTCTAAAACCTCTGCCACTCTCAAGGTTGAAGCACCCGATTAAGAATGCAACTCCACACTGACCGCCTGGCCTGACACAGTAGGGTGAACAACCTGCACAGCACAGTGCACTAACCTCGACGCAGCCCGCGATATTGGGTGTAAGCCATAGCTCCGCGATACTCCCACAGTGGGGCTTAACGCGCAGTTAGGCTGTAACCCAAGTTCCAGGGGCTATTGAACTCCCATGACACCAGAATATAGCCTCTGGTCACATTGTCACTACCGTTCAGGGTCCCTTAACACCTGGGTCTGATAGTCGCCATCACACTCATGCCATCAGTGATTCCGTCGACACTAAGTACGAAAATTACGGATTTTGAATCAAGCGATTCATAACTCCAGTCAGATCATCAGGGGCTTATTGAACAGTTTTTCATTCGACCAGAAGATATTCAGGCGGATAATTACTCCGCTTGAATTCTGAGCTCAAAACACTCCATCTGTGTGGAGTGCAGCCAGCATTTGTACGTGCAGCAGCTTTAGCTCTTTGGGTCAACCCACATCCCAATTGTTCGGTCTTCGACTCACTTCTGCAAACTATTTTTTAATCGCTAATTGGATGAAGGGTTAACGACTTGCCATACACTTTCCAAAAGACAAATTTCACATGAAAAATGAGTGTCCCGGACCTGCCCCAAAAGTCGAGAGTGAAATTGTTCTCGCCGAAGTAACGACTTTCTATAAAATTTTTTGCCTTTTTCGGAAAGAGTACATTAGTTGCGTTACGCGCCTCACTGGATGTGACCCCATCTTCCTAAACTTCATGTGTTTTGCATTCGTTCTTGTTTTTTTTTTTTTTCACCAGTCAACACAAAGGTGTGAGAAATGCCAGACACTCTGGAGGTCGACACACATACCCACTTTGCCCCGACAACAACAAACAAACTTATTCTCAATTTTCAATTCTCAAGTCGTCCTACAATATCCCTCATTCTCCATCCACTGTCTGCGTAAATAAATACAAAACACACGCAATCCAGTCTTAAGGCCGTATGCAGCAGCCCATGATAAATTCACTCACTCGCAGTATGAACTTAATGTAACATCAATCGGATTTGTGGGCTCCCCGCACGTTGGCCGCCGGCCGAAAATAGAGGTCAGGTGTAAGGCTCCAAGTGAAACAACTCCATTTGAAATGCACTCATGTGTGTAAGACCGCTTCCACTTCAACGACGTATTGAACGAGTTCCCATTCCCACTTCGAATCCCAGTCTCTTACCCAGATTTCAGTGTTCATGCCCATCGTGTGTCTTCCGACTTGTGAACACAATGCGGATGGGAATCTAAACCGCAATTGTTTTTCCCTCCCACTCGCTTCCGGTATCCTTTTCAGTTTCGCTACAGTCCCGCTCCCCGCATCGCCCCTCATTAATTCGCAGGGTACATTTATTATTTAAAAGAGAGCAAGAACGAAGAAAAGGCATTTACGCTTTGTTTCCCCTTGTATCGTTCAAATTAAGGTTGCTACATCCTTGAGTTTTGTTGACAGGCAGGTTAATCAATGGAGGGGGGGGGGGCAGGTGGTTATGATTTTCCGTTTTGAAGGTGATGGCCAATTATGTTACGGAAGTGTTGGTACTAGTGGTGCTCCTCCTTGGAGGTTGAGGGTGAATCATGCCAATTGTGTTGTTGAATGCGTACGTCAAAAGTTGAGTTTTTGTGAACTGCACGAAATCGAACAGCAGATTGAGTGTTTTCTTTTATTTGTTGGCTAAGCGTTTGAGGGGACTTATTCGTAGTGTGGAATTTGGAAACCATTTGTCCGTGTTAAAGTTTGCGGCAGAATAAGTTTTAATTTAAAGTATACCTGCGGACGTTTCGGCGATTAAGATCGATTGTGGCTCTTCAGATTCATGAGGAAAGGCGTATCTTCTCTCCTTCGCAGTGAATTTGGGGGTCAAGCCTTTTTTCCAGTCCACCATTAAATGAATTTCTTTCCCCTCGATGTGTCCTTCTTTGCAAGGCAGTTTGAGAACCTGGAATCCTTAGCTTGGATACCGTCGTATAAGCATCTTTACTAAAAGCTTAACTTCTCCGTACTTGGTTCTTCTGTTATAGGCGGACGGGAGCTCTTGATGTGGACAAGGTAGCCATGGCCTTCTATCCTACCGGCTTCGTCAAATTGAATTAAGACTTCGCACAACTCCACTTAATATAAGTTCTGATACTACGTTCAGGTGTCAAATGTAAGATAAACTAGATGTCCGCTATGAGAACACCGAAAGGAACTCGATAAGGTATGTTCACGCGTAAACGTTTTATCTGCGTGGCACAAAGCGTAGACAACTTACACAAAACGTTGCCATTGCCCCATCTTCCCGTTTTCTATGTTCTTTCTACATAACTTGAGTAGAGTGAGTTCATAACTCAGGTCATCATTCGCACCATTTCCGGACATTCCGCAGCACATGAAGCTTCCTTCTCATTAAGCAGATTCCGCTATCTAGCTGAGTGAGCTCGAGCTCACTAGAGTTTACAAGATTGATTGACGGATGCTAGAAGTTAAACTCTAATGTATTTGCAAAGGGAAACTGAAATTTGTTTCTTGAATCAGATTATCCGGGCACGTGTCTACATCCAGTGCAAGGACTCTGTTGAAGATCGCAATCGTTGCACATGCTGCACTGCACGTGGAAACAACTTGGCGAATACGCCCGATGGTGATTATTTTCAAACAGAGCTTCCTCTTCCGTGGAACGAAAGAAATTAAGGAATATGGTCTTAATGCCACAGCGTTGGATGATCCGCATGGAAGAGTCAAACAGAAAAATTTTAGGATTTCAAGTCGTTTCCCTTTGATCGCTCCAACGTCTTAGATGGCTGCACCGCATGTAGAGTGCATGGAAAACGTGGCTACAGCCTGTAGAGTCTTTAATATCGATCCAGAGGGATAATGCAATATAAAACGGCCACGGACACGATGGCGCAAACAATTTTAGACGGACCTCAACCAATTTGGATTTGCGAAAATTGGGGCAGCCTGCTTCAGCTTTAGAGGCTTTGTCGTTAAGAGGAGGTAGAAGGAGAAGTCATTTCCTTGACATCGATTCTTAAGCTGTTGTAAATTTAGTTTAAAGATTTTTGCGTGAGATCCTTCAAGTTTTACGCATTTCTACCAGACAAATTATTGTAATAGAATTGTAACCACATGAAGCTGCTTACTCAGTTTCGAAGTATTCATTTTTCCAACGCTTTCCCTATAAGTGATTCCCCTATTTTGTAGACAACTTTTTTAGACAAGATTGTAAGGGGCGTCCCACCATTTGGCGCCAATTGAGTTGTCATTGTTTGACATTTGAACAATTATTTTTGTTTATTAGTAGAAGGTATTTTCACAAAGCAAAGCATTTTCATTGTGAAATTGTTATACCAAAATGGTGAAAGTTTTGCGGCTACAGTTCGCAAATTGCGGTCAATTTGGGGCTACAATAATGCTCCAAAAGATTCAACTGTAAAGCGATTAATGGAAAAATTTGCTGAAGCTGGGTCTGTAACTGATGTAAAGACAACAACGCGCCTTCGACCAGGTCGATGGACCGAAAATATCGCAGAAGTAAGTGATGATGACGCTCAAACTCCATCCACCTTAATTCGATACCGAGCTCAGCAAATTGGTGTTTCCAAATCCACAATGCAACGAATTTTGACGAAAGATTTGCACCTTCATGCACACAAAATTCAATTGACTCAGGAACTGAAGCCAGCTGAGAATGCACAACGGTCATTTCCCGGTCGTGTTATTTCGCGTTTTGGAGACCAGAATTGGCCGCCTAGATCGTGCGATTTAACGCCTTTGAATTTTTTTCTTTAGGGTTTTTTTGAAGTCGATGGCTTATGCGAAAAAGCCGACGACGACTCAAGCCTAAAAAGAGAATATTGGACGCTGCATTAATGAAAAACCGCAGCGTATGTTCCAGCAAAGTCGCGGCGGCCATCTGTCCGATGTGTTATTCCACACATAACCTCATCTTGTCTACTTAACGATATAAAAAAAATTCACGATTTTTTTTAAATATCTGTGTTTTATTTAAAATTTAAAACTTGCGTTCTTGTTGGGACACCTTTTATATAAAAAAGTTGAGGTCTCCCCAGAAATTATGACAACGGACTTTCTTTTGTTGTCCCCTTCGAACGTGATTCCCAATCCTGATTGAGGGTGCATCTCAGACAGTTAGGACTAACAAGCAATACTTGCTCGACTTACTTATAACCGTGCAATATAACACACAATGGCTGAATTAGAAATATTTGTTTCTTCCTGTGTGTAGATGGATATAGTCAACAACTGTAAACGAGCGTTTGCCCATGAAATATCGCATGACGTATATCAGACAATGACGATGTTGGATTCTCAAAGGCACTCTGAGTTCCAAAAGGTCTCGTTAGTAATCGCTGAATGTATGCAACTCTGTATGATGATAGATGGTATGTCACTTTCTGCAAGCGAATTGCTCATAGTTACAAGTCGGGAATGACGTGAATAACGATTGTGACTTTCTTTCAATACCTGATAGTCTTAGAAATGCATTTCTTAACAAAAAAGGTATACGACGTCACAGTCAATAGTCACAGTTTCATCTTGTACCGGTTTTACAAAGTGCTCTTCTCTTTGAGAAAATGAGCCGTGGGTTCTACATGTATTTTTGGCGCTGCACTTTGCAGCGACTCTGAAGTTATCTTTTTCTGCAGTATGAGGGACCATTACGAATCTGGCAAATTATACCCTAAAAGACTGAAGTTCAAATGCGAACTTATTGCTTTCGCTGTAATTTTGTATTTTTTTAAAGAATTCCTAAATTCAGAGACTCCACATTCCTCCGACTGCCAATCTGCGCAGATTTAAGTAGAAATCATCAAAGCCGCTCTTCAACTATTTCCGAAATTACTATGCCGCCCAAAGGCACATTCATTTCCACATAGTTGAGTTTTTCACATTAACAAGCCTAGAGGAACCCAAAAACTCAATTACAGATGCTATACAGATTTCAGCCTTGACACAACTCCGCCAACAAACTGATTGAAGGAATTCCGCGGATTCCCGTAAAACTTTCGCAATCCCTGTCAAAGCCATGAACTACACACGTCCCCACCAGCAGGATACGTCGAAAAAGCGTGCAAAAAGAAAAAGTTGTTGGAACACCCAAGAATTCCCATCAAAGATTACCACGGAAACCCGCCAACTCACCTCTCTCGCAAAACCGACCCGCTCTACCTCAACGCACCCCCCACCCGGGGAACACACATTCACAGAACAATTTAAATATCGCATTAGCGTAATGAACCATTCAATTCGTGAGCAGAAAGAAAGAGAGAGAGAGGGAGACAAGAGAGAGAGCAGGGAAGAGAAAAAAAAAGAAAACAAAAAATTAAATTCAAAACGCTGGCTGATCTGAATGTGCGATGTGCGATGACTATGATCTCATCCCGTGAAGACTTCTCCGCCATTGCCTTCGTCAACATTTGGAAACAGCTAACCAAGTCTAAGCACCCGTCCGATGGCTGGGCGTGGTGGAGCCGAGAATCGGAATGGGATCCTCAAAAACGTCGGTCTCTTCCACTTCATCTCTGTTTGGCATCGCGCAGGTGAAGGAGGAGAACGTTCAAGTTGTAGACGATGATGATGTCGATAATGACGTTGGTGATTATACTTACGCTGCTGAGGTGGAGATGCTGTCGGGATAAGATAAGGACCTTCAAACCTGAAGCACTTTGAACAGTATATGCGGCAAGTGGACACACAGTTGGATTGGTAATTCGATGGGATTTCGGAATTCGATGACAAAATAGTTGGCTTGGAGGAATGAAATTCAGTGACATGAGACTTAGTTTTTAAGGTCACTGGCCAAGGGAGTTGCACCCATTTTGAGAATGTCTCAGATTCCTTTTCACGGCGGCCCAAATTTTGCCACCAAGAGAGCTTGGCGAAGACCAAAACGTTTTCGTGCGTGTCTCAGCATTTCCATGATGAAAGACAACTCACTCCGATATTTTGAGTTTTCAAAAATTCTTTTAAACTCTGTCTCCCTGCAAACATCCCCTGGTTGTCAACTTTCGCCACACACTGTATCACCACCGCCACCGCCACCAGCAGCTCACATCCGATGTAGGCACGTCACGTCGTTATGCGGTTCGTATCTGCACAGTTTTGGTTGTGACATCTTCCAGGAACTGAATTCACTTGTCGTAAGCGAGCACGGTGACGTTTTTATGTTCCTCCAAATTTATTTTTTTCTTGTTTGCCGCTTTTTTCCTTCTCTTCATTTTGTTTCGAGACAACGAGACATTCGTAAGAGTGATGCACATACCCACATGCATGGCTTCCCAATGTCGACAACGTCGGCAACGGCAACGACAACGGCAACGGCAACGACGACGCCAGCCACCCCAACGACAGGAACGAGTGTTCACGTTTGCCAAAAATTTTCATTTCATTGTTTACTCGTCGCAAGTATTTCGGGGTTTCCTTGTCTTTTTTGGTTTCCTCTCTCGTTGGAAAGGTAGATTTGCACGAGGATTACCATATCCCACATGTGGAATCGAATCAAGGATTCTCGGATTGTCTGCGAGTGGATGCGGGCTTACGGCTGGAAGCGACTAACCATCCCATGCATCGCATTAGTCCCCGATAGCGAAAATGTGAATGCAAATTTTCATTTCTCGAATTTTGGCTGTAATGTGCGCCCGGCACGCCGTTGTGCACCGCCCCCCTTCCCCCTTCCCCCTCACGGCTATTATTTTTCACATCTGAGCCATGAACTTCAAGGACACGAGCTGCAGTGCATGGGCGTCGCTGTGCGGGCTGGCTGGCTAATGAGTTCAGTTTGAATGACTTGAATCGCTCCTCCTTAACCCGGGGAAGGCCCTTTATGCCTGAGCACGCGGATGGAAAGCGCACAATGGGTGCACGGTGAATTGAATTGCTCCTGGTTTAGCATAGTTTCGGTGGCTAATTGGAGTGGATTGAATTCCGGCAGTAATTGTGTGACATTCGGTCTCCTGGCAGCGACATCGATAGGGGGCTGACAACAGCACCGGCAGTAGAACAATTGCAGGTGCTCTCCTCTCAGTGGGGTGCATTGCAATAGGCGGCTTGTCTTGATGCGTGCCTGGTACAATACGGAGCGACGATCGATTGCTGAAGTATTCCTTTGCGGCAAGACGCTGGTTCACCGCCAGTGTGGAAGTAATTGACTACACCGCGAGTACATAATCGAGAAAATTAGTCGGCTTGCCTCATGGCTTGTTAATTATCCTCGAGGACTACCGAGAAACCTTGAGTAATTGGTATTTGATTGCTTTATAATGAGATGAATTTGAGTGTTATGAGCATTATCCGCGTCAAGCCAACAATGTAAGGGGATGATACTCGCTGTTCGCTGAATATCCGCAAAGTCAAGGATGCTGGCGCGTTTTCTTCTTGTGGATTCGATTTGATTGAAGGAGCCAATCAAACACATCCTACGAGCGTGCTTAAAAACTTTCCAGACAATGAAACCTTTAATCCGGTGGATTGCGGGAAAAAACTCTGTCTGTAGCATCCGGAAAGATTAAAATGATGCGGAAGGGGGGTTTCTGAAGACCTTCTCTTCGATAAATGAAATCAGGTAAACACAGATTACTTTTCGAAGATGGAAGGATTTCTCAGGATCTTGGCCAAGGTAAGATTTTTTCTCTAAGGATCTTTAAACTTGTGCATAAGCTGCGTGTTAAGTAAAAAAAAGCAAAACGCCACTGTCGATGATTTCCGAGAAACCTGGTAATTGTTTTTGCGGTTGGATTTAATGCCCTTACCCGTATGAAAACGAAGACCCCCGTTCTTTGAAATTCAGACTCATCGATCTGGTGGCACCACAGCTCGTCCAAGGCATCATTTAAAGGTATGTAGTTCGTTATAATGAGAAACAACTAGAAATCAGGATACCTGCACAAAATCCCAAAAGTAAGTGGAGACCAAAGTTATAGGGAATAAACTAATGAATATGGGTTCAGTTACAATGATTACTTCACGGCATATATCCTTCACATAGCATACACAATTGCCAAGCAGTGAAATTAAGCAACAGAAATGTATATTCCTCTGTTCGGTAATTCTGAATTTTGCTTTGCAAAGTAAGTATTCATCTGATATTCATCTTGTGACTTTTGGGTGTGTAATTATCTGTAATCACGATTATCTTGCACATCGACTGGATAGATAGGCCAATACTTTATTTGAACCAATAGTACGATCCATATAATTTAATTTTTGAAGATTATTTCATGCAAATGTTGACCTTGACTGCGCCTCAAATGGTCCATCCGCTTAGTCCAATTTTGGCATACTCTTTCCAACATTTCGGCCGGCTTCCATGTTGTCTTCCAATGCGTCAATTGAAGCGGGCTTGTCTCTATAGACATGAGCTTTAACATAGCCCCACAAAAAAATAGTCTAAAGCCGTTAAATCGCACGATCTAGGCGGCCAATTGACCGGTCCCGAACATGAAATAAAATGTTCACTGAACTCGCCTCTCAATTAGTTCATTGTTGCGCATCCTGTCTGGCATGTGGCATCGTCTTGTTGAAGACACATGTCATGCAAGTCAAACTCTTGCATTTTGGGAAAAAAAAGTTGGATATTATCTCACGTTAACGCTCACTATTCACAGTTACGTTACGATTCGCATCATCTTTGAAGAAGTACGGCCCAATGATGCCACCAGCCCATAAACCGCACCAAACTGTGACTTTTTCTTGATGCATTGGTAGCTCTTGCAATGCTTCTGACTGATATTCACTCCAAAATCGACAATTCTGCTTATTTACGTACCCATTGAGCCAAAAATGAGCTTCGTCGTTGAACACAATTTTTCGGTAAAAAAGTGGATCTTCGGCCAACTTTCCAAGAGCCCATTCACCAAAAATTTTACGTTGCGGTAGGTCATTCGGCTTCAATTCCTGCACCAGCTGTATTTTGAAAGGCATCAAACCTAAATCCTTCCGCAAAATTTTCCACGTTGTTGAGTAACAGAGGCCCAATTGCTGCGACCGGCGACGAATCGATAATTGATGGCCGATACAGATGCGATATTTTCTTCAGTTCGCACTCTACGTAAGCATGTTGGTCGTCTTATGTCCAAAAATGTAAATTTGGTGCGAAATTTAGTCACAATAGACCGAGAAACCGCTTCAGTGTGTCGATTACACTGACCATAAAATGAAAGAAGCCCGCGATGAACTTTCTCAGCAGAGCACGCATTTTGATTATAAAATTCAATAATTTGCAAGCGTTGTTCGTTTGTAAGACGATTCATGGTTAAATTATAGACCAAACTGAAGATGAAGACAGTGACACAAAACACGAAACGTGCGTCAGCTGTTTAAACCAGTGTTTCCAAAAAGATAATAGCTAAGAAATCACCCTTTATAAGGAAGAAACTGTTTGTAAGCACGGGAAAAGAAAAGAGTCCAATTCGCCAAAACTTACTCACCCAAGGAAATGGATTTCTGGAATAGCGTAGTATTCCTCACGGGGCTAAATTTATTATTTGAGGTTTTGAAGGATGCATAGGATTTGCGGCAAACTAAATATGGAGTTGCATCCAGAAACCAAGGTTTGAAACCCAAAAACTGGCGATAGTTTGGAGGTATATGACTGCAACTAAGGTTGGCTACTTGGTGTGTATAGACACTGAAATAATTAGGACCGATTACCTTGTTCCCTTGAGAGTGCAGAAATAAAACTTTTAGAGTCCATTTAAATTCCAACAAGAGAACGACCCAAAAACCGGCAGTTTGTAAAATGGATAAGAAAGCAGCTCAAAACATGACTTCACTCACCGCATTTAAATGTTGTCTAGCATCTGTGGGATCATCTTGAGCGCGAAATTCGAAAACATGATATTAGCGCCAAATGCGAACTTGAGACTATCCTTCAGAAGAAAATTCAAAAAGCTTGTTGCCTCTTTCGGTCCGCGGGTGATTTCAGTGATTAGTCTTAAAGGACTTCCACAAGTGATTTGCGGGAAATACCTCTTTCCGACTAGTGTCCACCTGTTTTGTCACATTTTTGTGATTTCTTCTTCTTGTACTATGGGAAGTGCAGCCCGGAGTGAACCTGGGCCTCAAACAATATGTCCCTGCATCTAGCGCGATCTCTCCCCAGCTGCAACAGGTTGCGTACTCCGACTTAGTTGAGGCTCTTCTTAACTTGTGTGTGTCTACAGCTGCTTTCAATAGCTCTGAGGGCAGGGCGTCCGCTCCACTAGCATTGTTCGACTTCAGCTTCGGTATTGCTATCTTCTCTATGAACGGAATTCTTGTCTATTAAATTGAGTAGAACATTCTGCCGGAATTTGGGACGTCATCGTGGTAAAAGAGTCTACAGAAAGTCCTTCCAGATTCTCAGCACAAGCTGCGACTCTACCACAGGTTGTCCGTTTTGGTGCCAGCAAGCTCTTAGGCTATTTTGCCTTTCGGTACAACTTTCGGACCTCATTCCTGTCATAACACATTTCCATTTGCTGACAACGCTCAATAAACACTTAAATGGTTTCGATTCTTGCTGTTCAGACTCGGCAAACGACTGCAGGTCCCCTATAATGTAAAAAACAAAACAGTAACAAGCTGATCCTTCCGTCCAAGCTTACGTGCCTCATGTTCGAAATACTTTCTCCTGCTTTCTCTGCACAGCGCTTCATATTCTTGATTCGCTTAGAGATATGATTTTCTAAGAGATTCCGTATTTTTACTACTGCCACGTAAACGAAGCAGATCTGGCTCTTGAGCATATATTAAGCGTAAAAAGAAAAGTTGCAGCTTGATGCGCGGCGACATTAAGAAAATCAATATTTCCTTAGCACCGCCTAAGTACTGAACCGAAACATAAGTTGCATAAATGTTTAAATTGTCCAGGATACTGAAAGCCAGCAAGCGCCGCACAGACCAGATAGTCAAAATGCAACGAAACCATTTTTTCCAGCACAACATTTGCGCACACATGCACTGGGCAAGCGCACGCTTGGATTACATTTCCAACTCTCCGAATGCAATTAAGAAGCGACCACACCAGAAGAGAAACAAAACTTGAAACTGAATAGGCATCACACTCGAGAGTGTTGAGCTCATGCAAAAATTATGAAATAAAAACCAGAAGTTTCCCAATGATATCTACACAAGCATAACGCAGAGACTAATCTTAACCGGGCACCTACACGCCTAGCACTCCCTCCGGCAGTCCAGTCCGTTACAAGCGAAATTAATATGCCTCGTAGATACGTACGACCAGCAGCGAAGAGAATATTTCTGCAGACTGCGGCTTCCATCCACGAGTATCGTAACTGGTATCTTCGCCATGGCGCGATGGCGAACGTCGAGCATCGGCTGCACCGCCAGCATCACCAGATTCGCCACGAGAAGCAGATCCAATAGACGGCAGCAACACCACCGAAACCGTTCCCGGCATTAAATTAATGAAGTTTTGTCCGGCAGCATCTGTGTTGAATTGCCGCTGCTGAAACACAGCAGAACTCAGCAGACAGACACCACCGGCACGGCACAACTAAGTAGTCCAAGCGTCCAGCCACCAACGTCGTCGTCGACGGCGTCGTCGCCGGGATGAGTAGTCGGTCCTCCGGGTGCTTATTCAAAGCGAGGGTGCAGCTGGAGTGAGCTGGGCATTAATTTCAAACTGCAAAAACATCAAATATGTGACTCGAATATTTATTTGGATAATTATTGTCGGTCGGAATCGCATAACAAGCAGGCAGACACCGGAGGCGGTGGAGGTGGTTATGGTGGCGGTGGGCGGTTCCACTAGTGGCTGGTGGAATAATCACGATATGATGCGTAATGACGGATGAGGGTTAATATGAACCATTTGGCACGTTTACATTCAGGCGCGTGGTCTCTTCCATTGGTCGTGGATTGTTGCGATTGCTGTATCCTCTTTGAATTTCTAGGGACAGTTGAAGATAGTTGATGGCCTTGGAGGGCCATCAAGTGTCAAATGCGCTGTCTTGGTTTGCTGCATCGGGCTTGAATGAAATTCATAATCAGGGGCAGATGTAGTGGATTTCAATTGAATGGCCGTAGGGATGTGTCAGTGAAGGAGCACTGGGCATGTATCATCTGCAGGTAGGAAGTGTCGATATCAATGCGCTGGGGGGGTAGAATGAAGTTGTAATTTACTCAGGGATACTTAAGTGATCATTACGTTTCGAAATTTGAGTGCATTACGGATGAAATATGAGGTGAACTCACGGTATTTTTGCAGCTATCGTGGCACGAATTCAAAGACACCACTTTAATTGACAAATCTTAAGTAAACTGAACTGCAAGCCACTCCGAGCGAGTGGCTTTTCTTGTCGGGAATTGACATTTAATGATATTTCACATGGCAAGACCACACTTGAGTTCTTTGAATAGCACCATTAATGAAAGGACTGTCAAGGTCGTATGCGCCATCGCCAATACATTCAATGTCAATTAAAATTCTAGACAAGACGACGCGCTGTCATGTGACATCTTCACCATCATTCTCGAGAAGATCGACCGCCACTCTCAAGTCAACACCAGAGACCTGCTTTCCAAAAGTTCGTTCAACTGCTAGTTTACGCTGACGACATTGACGTGATTGAACGAACACCGGGAGCCGCTAATGAGGCATTTCCTGGCGTTGAGGCGGATATGCTTTCATCAAGGAACGACACAGAACATCGACCCCTCGGACAGAGCGTTACACTAGGCAGCGGAAACTTCGATGTAGTCAAGCACTTCGTATATCCCGACTCCGCGGTAAATAGGAACAACAACACCAGTACCGCTGGTGGACGCTACCAAAAGCGGATGAGGAAGCCCTTTGTCTTTTCGAGAGAAAAGTCTTGCGTGCGATTTGTGGTCCTGTTTGCGTTGATGGCATCTGGAGAAGAAGATTTAACGACGAACTCTCTGGGATGTACAGCGACATGCGCCTAGTCAAGCGTCTTCGGATGTAACACTAAAGATGGCTAGGCGATGTAGAGCGTATGGACACCACGGCTCCGGTCCGGAAAGTCTTCGAATTTGAGCTATTGGGACAAGTCTACAAAGGACGGCCTAGTCTAAGGTGGCGCACACAAGCGGAGAACTACCTCAATCAACTTGTACTGGGCAACTGGAGGCAGCTGGCGAAAGATCGTGCTGGCTGGAGGGGCATATTGCTTATAGCCCAGGTTTTCTCCGGACTGTAGCGCCACAAAAAGAAGAAGAAGAGTGTTGTCAGCAACATGAAGGAGTTAGTGCTGTAATAAAGTGCTAGATGTTCAGTCTCGAAATCGAACCTGAAACCTAAAGCATTTGAGACACCGATTTATCTGGTACACCCCTGCGGCCACCCTAGCCATATATGTACATAGTTCAACTGTTGGCATAGTGTATCTAAGAAGATAAGTCATATCTCTGCTTCAAGGTGTATCGTATATGTATATGGCTGGGAAGCTTAAGTGTGCTTTTGACTTTAGAGGAGAGGAGCTTGTACATGTCTGAAAAGCCATCTTACTCCAAATTGCACTTGTGTTTGTCGACTCTCCACAAACGTATGCCGACTCCATCCACAATGAATGACAGGACAAGCTGCATGGGACTTGTGAAGAACTGTAGGTTAAGGAAACATACTTCACCCTTCACCCATGAAAGTCAAATACAGACTTCTTGGGATGCGCAAAAAATGTTTCCCCAGAGTATTAGCAAGCTGCCATCTGGCTCCGAAATAAATTCAGTCACAAAAGAAGTAAATCTATGCCACAATGATATGCATTGCCCCGAGTACACTGTCCCAGAGACACTCTCCGGGCATTCCTATCGAATTTGAGGGAATTTTGAGATTTGCCTTAATGGGAACCCTAAACACATTATCCCTTGATCGCCCTCAAGAGTGCATCTATCCCGTTCCCCTTCGGTGTGGGATGTGAAAGGAATTACCTCCAAAGGAGCTATACCCCGGCACACGGACTATCGTATCGCGACTTAATATTCTTTCGTTATAATGCCTCTCACATGCTCAGTGGCCCTACATCCTCGGGATTGCCTTAATTGAATACATACCTTTGGGACAGTATCCCTGCTTTTATTCCAAGCCGTGTCCCGGCTATCTGCTCACTTTTATCTCTTTGTCCTTGCCCTCCTGCTTTCAGTGTCCTCCGCTAAGTCACAGATGAACCAAGATAAAGAGGAGAGATCACAGCAGTCCCATGGTGGTGGGGCAGGGCAGGGAGCACGATAAGTACACTTCAATTCGTTGTCATCTCTTAAAGTAGACCTAAGTCTGCTCTTTAAAGTTTAACCAACACTCACACACAAACACACACTGCCGCCGATGAGGTCTAGTGGCACACGCAAAGGAACCGAGCAAAGATATTTTATGCAGTTATGTATTCCGTTTGTGTTTGTGCAGCCGTGCTGGGAGGCAGGGGCATCAAAGCGCAAAACATGAAAGTATGTGGAGCGGTGAAGAGTTTTACAAACGAACGAAGGAGCTTCTTAAGGTACCGTAAAAGTGCTTTGGGGGTTACTTTTAACAGTGCAGTAAGGATGAATTTAAGAAATTAACAAGGTGTCCTTGACAGTAGTGGTGAATGGCGTCCGCCCTTTCTAATGGACTGAGGCTTTAGTTTTATTTCCGTCATAGTGTTCCATTAGCATGAGAAGACTTTATTTTGGTATTTAGGTCGCATAACAGGTGCTCTTTAAAATGAGCAAGACTAAGTAGTTTGTGTGGGGGCGGGGGGGGGGGGGGGGAGATATTGTGCAATTAAAGCGTTCCCTTTGCTTTGTGCAACCTTCAAGTGAGTTAAAATGAAATGTCTTCATGTCTGACGGAGATTGATAGTGATGATGGGTGGGTAGGGACTTCGTTTGGTAAACAAATTGCAGGAATATGAAATTCTCCTCCTCATCCTCCAACGTATGGCGCATATATAAACAGTAAATTTGTTGCCAGTCCGAGGTTAATGTCTACTACCGCTACTCTGCAAACCAAAGAGTTGTCTCACGTGTTCGGCGGCGGCATCAAGTTAATGTACACGGGAGCTATCTTTAATTCTTCTTCTTGTAGGGTTGACGTTTCAATTCTGCTTAAAGATAGGTAGGACAATAGCTAGGACAAATACATACGATATCCGATATTTCTTACAGCTGTGTATTCAAAGGACTCTCCATATCAACAATTTCCACAGCAAAACTCCAAGCAAAGAACCCCGTAGAAGTGCGAGCTTACTGACAAGTCAAAGAATTATATTTGAAAATTAAGGAATTTCTTTAAATTGGAGAAAAGGGAACACAACAATGAATGCAAAGAAGGATTTTCTACGGTAAAGCATGAAGGTGGCAGCGTTATGATTTTGGATGATGTAGCTGCTTCTGACTACATACGAATCTCTGTCATCATCATCCTCATTTTCGTTGAGCCGCATGTTCCACTTAACGAGTCACAGAGGCAATACATGCTGACTAAAAAATCGCACAACAAACTCGGTCCTTATTACCTGATCGTCCAAGCTGATTGAAAATTGCTTCAGCTTGGTCAATTCTACAAGAAAGCTCAGTGTTGCTCCTCCTATGACTCATGAAAAAGATCCCAAGTTACTTTCTTTTTCTCTCCACTTGTTTCAATAGGATTTCACTTAAATGTAGAATGCTTGAACAGGTGTTCTAGAAATGACCATAACTTCGAACTTGCCGACATTAAACTTCATTCCAGCATCAAACAAACTTATCGAGTGCAGAATGGAATTTTTTTCTGAAGGATGGGAAGACAACTACGAGTAAGTCATCTGCAAAATGCAAATCTCTCAATTTGAAACATCTGTCGTGTTGGCTGTCCTCTTACATTTTGACCAAATTTATAATGAAAAGGAGAGGTGACAAGATGCACCCTAAGTGAAGTTCAACGCTCCCGATGAAAAGGATTGATTAACTACGGCTTAGACGAACACAGCTGCTAAAGATGGCATAAAGAGATTGAATGGCATTCAACTGCGGACCGTGAATCCCAAACTTCCATACTCCTGTAGAACCGTCTAAAGTTTACCTAGAGAGACTCGGCTGTATGCCTTTTCTAAATCTTCAAAGGAATTGTTGATAGTAAAAGCACGCTCTCTTATGTACCAAAAGGGACCAGGGCCTAGCTTCTACAACAACTTCTCGAGCAACAACTTTGCGAGCTATTGTTCTCTCACGAGTAGAAGGAACCTACAGTTTTCAACCGACTCCGAATGGCTAGATTTTAGAAGCTTTTCATAGACAATTGATATTCTTTGAGTGTTGTCGGCAATTCGAAAGAGGTGGTGCCGTGAAAAAATTTTCCGTCCGGGAATCGAACCTAGACCTTCTGCTTGGGGGTCGACGCACTTACCCTCTATACCACGGCGACTACACTCAATGTATACCATACTAAGGAAAAAAAAGCTGGTCGGCTATACTTCTGCTGAGACAAAAGTCACATTGTTCATCGCCCAACCTAAACTCAACCATTGGTTGTAGAACGACCCTCCAACGCCTTAGAGTAGACCTTACCGATGCGACTTAAAAGAGATCTGTCCCATGTAATTGCAGCACTCTCTCTTGTCCCCCTTACTCCAGTCTGCTAATCCCCAGGTGTCCCGCCACACCCTAATCACCACCTTCATGACACGAGAGACCCACATGACTCCCTCATTACCAGCGCCTTAAGTCGGATTTAATCTACACCGGCCGACTTGCCAACTTCTGGCGATTCAATTGCCAAATTACTTCCTTAACACACACACTCAAGACAAGCTGGATCTTTGTCCATAAAAAAAGTCTGTCGACGGTCAAAGTCTCGGGAAGAGTTGTCCATATATGCCAACAAAACAAGGTCCCGAAGAACATTGTCAGAGATTGACTATCCACCATCCAAAACCCTGCACGTAAACGTCATCGAACATGTCAAGACGTAAACACAACTGCAACACAAGATAAGATTTGAAATGAGTGAGTGCTCTAGTACTGAAACAAAAGCTTAAAAGAGATGAGTAACATCGGTTGTAGATGTCGGTAGATGATCCTTAGTCGCTCAGCAAATATGTGCTGTGTAAAGCGATACTGAGAGCCTACACCTAGAGAACGTAGTATTTTGTGCCGAATGATGGACGATAAGCTGAAAGGCGGTGAGCATAATTGGAGTATTTGAAAAAGAAGTTCTACGGCACATGTGTGGTCCTTTCGAAGAGAATGGCGAATGGAGGAAAAGACCCAACCCCGAGCTCAATCAGCTTTACAGAAGGCAGATGTAGTTCGAAAATCAAACATCAGCCGTCTTCCCTAGTCACATATAGCGCATGGAAAACAGCGGCCTAAGATTCGAGTCCCCTTCGCCGAAAACGATGACCGAAGCACAAGTATGATCGCGAAAATAAGTGAACTTGGTCTGGATGATAGGAGACAGCATGACCGGGGTAGAAGAGAGCATTAGTTGGATCTCTAGCCCTTCATACGTTGCAAGCCTAAAAAGCGACAACTGGTTTACTAACTGAATCAAATTCTTGATAATGTCGATGTCCGCCGTGGATTACATGACCGAACATCTTCACGGCACCACCTCCTTCGATTTACTGGTAACACTCAGAGAGCGAAAATTTGTTAGGTCGTTCGGAGTCCGCAGTAACCTGTAGTGCCCTTCCACTTTGGAGGAGACAATGGCGTGATAGCACAACACGAATAATTGCTGAAAAATCAGGCCTCGTCCTCTGTGGTCGGGCGTCATCACATAAAAAGTTATTAAATTGATTTGGAACAAGAATGACTGTGAGTTAAGCGAGTGAGTTAAGGGTCTCCTCTTGCATTTGAACAATTCAGATTGAAGGAATTGTCACTCACTGTACTTCCGAACTCCATGGATGTGTCCTAGCATACATACACTTTGTAGACTGAGTCCTCTTTTGGAATGCGTAGTTAATCGAACAATTGATTTAATTTTGACGTGTTTACGACTTTGTCTCTCTGCTGTTCACACAATCTATAACACATCCGATTAGTATAATAAATCAAATCGACTTGCATTAGTTTCTTATCTGATCATCACCCTGTTAAGATGACATTTACCACCCACATTGACGATAATTTAAAAGCCCCCTTCGACCTTTTGGCCACAGCAGCTCAGCAGCAAAATTTATCATTACATTCCCAGCACGCTACAAATGTCAAATATCTTATTTGTGTCCAACACAGACTCGAGTCCTTCACCATATCTTATCCACCTAACGCCGCAGTCATTTGCAAAATGTGGACATCCATTAGGGCGTAATCATCCGGAGCATCCCAAAATGCCTTCGGAGCCTAAATATGTTAAAATTGTTTCCAAAATGCCATGGGAACCCGCTTCTCACCTCCTTATTGAAGTCATCTCGAAATTAATTCAAGGAAACACGACTCCCGTCCCGTCTCCCAGACCGTGTACCCAACTCACTTGTACTCTCACGGTCGAGGGTCTTCTCTAGCCACCCAGTCCCCATCACGGACGCTGTATAAAAGAAATCGTGAAAAACAGCAGCAACCCACCAGCCCCCGGCCACACCCGGCTGTCGGTAATTAACAGCTTTTGAACCACATTTGAAATTAAACAAAATTCCATTGAACCGATGTGCGGAATAGAAAACGGGGCCAATGCGGGTGGAAACAACTTCATTTCGGTTACTAAACCGAAAAATGTTCCTCTCCTCGTACTCGCCACCTAATGCTCCCAACAAACTGAGAAAAAGGAAAACTCGGGGAAAAAAAACACAACAACAGCGAAACCAGCGCAACATCCCCGTCGCACTCCATTCCTGAGACGAGAACTCTCCTCAAATGGACCTCGAACGTTCAGCTCAATTTTCCTAATGAATTCAAATTCTACAAACATTTACCACCAAACAAATGAAGTTCTCTGCATACGGGCGGCAGCGGAATCCGTGGGCGGTCGGGAAAACCTCAGACACTGAATTGAGTTGGTTTAATTATTTGGAAAAATAAAACCGAGCAACACGAGCCACCACCTCTCTGCCTCTCTGCCGCTGCTGCTCTCCGGAGAGCGAAATTTAAATGAAAAAGTAAACATACACGGGAATTTGAACAACAATCTTTGGACCGGCGGCAGATGTGGCCGGGTGGGGGCGGACACCAAAGGGTCCTGGCAGTATTGTAAGCAGATTTGTGGTGTCCAGTTCATCGGGGGTTAAATGGATTCTTGGACAAAACATCCATTAGTGGTAATGCAGCTCTATTCAAGTTTAATGTGCGTTTGGTCCTCGTACGGAGGGCTATGCTGCAAGCGACTGGTGTAGTTATGGTGCGTCCGCTTCCCTCTCTGCATGCATTTGTCTTTAATGGGGTGTCGTTGCCCCTTATGCGACAAAACAGGTTTGAACTTTATTGTTGATACTCTTGCACACTTTGCCAAAGTAAATACTAGTAAGAAGTCAAACATTAGGTTGCGCTTTTAAGGTTTCGTTCAAATTAAACATTACCAAAGTTTGTGAGAACTGAAACTTTAAGTTTTAAAATATTTTGTGGAAATTTTAAAATAAGGCATATTTGAGCGTATTGCAAAAAAATGAAATGCTGTACAAATCAAGTCGATGGGAAGAGGGGTGTTTTTGGAAAAGATTGGATCGTGCTTGAGAGGTGTGATGATGGCACGAGTATATAGGTTGGGTACGGAAAAACGAAAAATTATGTTCTATGTTAATATTTGTGTTTTTAGTTTTGTTGCGTGGTTACGCTAGAAAACTCCTTCGAATATTTCACACAGAATATGACCCACGCAGTTTTCTGAGATGCCCACTGCCTCAGATATGCCACAAACCTTCAATCGTTGATCCGCGTATACCAAATCGTGGATTTTTATCAGGTTATCCTTTATGATTGCCGTTTTTTGGGGTAAACTCATCACAGATGTACAGTCGCCACAGAAAGAAAAGAGTTCTCTTGCACAGCTTGCAACCCTGTCTTTAGTACTGTGACAATGGCTCGGACTTGAAAATGTTTAACGCTCGGGACAGTGGTGTTTGTTTTACATGGCCAAGCCATCTTAAGCGTTGTATCCGAAGACGTTTGATCAAGCTTTTACAGAAAGCCAGATTAGTCTTTCACGAGAGCGCTCAATAGAGCCTATAAGGTTCGTCGTTCAATTTTATCCTCTAGATGCCATTAACGCAATCAGAGCCAAAAATCGTAAGGAGAACTTTTTACTCTCGTCTTCCTAATTCGCATTTTTTAATGTCCAACTTTCCGCTTTGTGAAGGTGTACTGGGATGATCAAGCCGTTATACAAAGCCAGATTAGGGAGAAATAGCTCTATTACTCAATAGCCTAAGGAGGGTGAACTAGCAGCGTTTGGCAAGAATAATTCTACGTTTCCTATCGGTGATGTTGTTGTCTCTATTCACCACGAATCTGCACTAGATGAAGTCCTTGACTATCACAAGGCGTATGTTGCCTAGTGTGTTCGAGACATCGAGTGTTCTTCCTATTTCATTGTGCCCTTATTTACCGGCAGATCCACTTCGGCCGCTTACGCCTCAGCGCCACGAAACGCCTTATAAGTGACTCGCTGTGTTTGCCACATCAAATATTATTACATGTATTATCAATCTAAGTCTTTCCATTGTAACCGAAGTCTCGAAATGAACAAGGAATTTCGGATATTTTTAATTAAATGCAAAAGTAATATGTTGTGATATCAGTCGTCTTTTTTGGAGTTTAGTCACACGGATATCATTTCTGACGCATGTCAAAATAAAGTTTTTGCTTGTATAAAATTTTGAAAAAATCTATACCAGGTCTAAAAAAAGAACTTTTATTGACTGAAATAAATTTTATTACTGGAAGGGCATTAACGTACGCTTTTGAGTACAAAGCTCTTGCTGCGTATACAACTAAGCAAACTATTGCAACTGTACCCGTCTAGATTTTACTTTTTACTTGTTTTAATTTAATGGCTTATTAATATTAGAGCAGCTTGCCAATTATTTAAAACTCTGACAGAAATTGATGGAGATCCCCAAAATGGCAATTGACGCTCATTACTGATTTGTTGCTTTCACTATTCAATGGCATATGTCTAGGAGAATGGTCTTATCAGAATGCGTTTCTGGGCAACTACTTTACCAATCGGACGAAGTTAGGTTATAAGTTATTTGATCTCTGATTCGTATTGTACCATACCGTGTGTATTGAAGTACAGTGTACAAGCTTAAAAAAATGTTTGCTAGGTACATTATAAAAGATGATTCGTCGTGAGGTTTGATCCTTTATAGGCTCACTTTGGCAGATCACGCGTGATTCGTATTAAATTATTTAGTCATTTTGTTCAGTATCGTATGGCAAATTATAAACTAAGGACTTGCAAAGCGTCTCCAAAATTTGCAGTTGTATTACGAGATTTTGTGAGAATTTTTTTTTTTTGTGCAAATCAGTTAACTTATGCGGCGCATAATCGACCTACTGAAACCACTAATGCCATTAACATTCTCAAATTTGAGTCCCAGTATACATAAATGGATGATATTAGATTAGTAAGACCACATCCAGCAAATAGTGGAGAAACTATAGGAGCTGTAGTTGAGGGTATACGCAAAAATCAATATCACTGTCGCTCCATCAGAACGGACTGCTTCTTGGCTTGAAGCGAATAGCCTCTCTGAGCTCTGGTTGCAACAAGACGGCACTTTGAGCCAAACCACGCGTTAAACCAATGAATTTTTTGAGAAAAAATATGGGTGACCACATAATTTCACGTTTTGCTGTGGGAAATTGTTTGACTAGATCGTACGATATCACACTTGGGCTAGTTTTTCTAGGGTATATAATGCCTCAGGCCTTTAGGCAACTACTATTGGAGCTTTGGAAGACAACACTACTTGTATTATCCTTGCTATAGAAGAACCTATGTCCGAACGCGTGTTCCCAAAATTGGACCTGACGTTTCGCTAGTTCTTTGTGTTTAAAGGCAATTGAGTAGGGCCCACTGTCAATGTCTTGATCTATGGCACAGAAGCTTGGACGCTATTCACATCGGACGTCATTGTTTTTTTCCGAGAGGAATGTTCTACGTTTTAACATCATTATGAAGAAGATCGTCAGATTAAATCAGAGTCACGATCTTCCAAAAGTCCTTTCAACTGCTAGCTTACGCCGACCACATTGACGTGATTGGACAAACACAGCGAGCCGTCAATGAGACGTTTGCTGGCATTGAAGCAGAAGCTGCTAAAATGGATCTGGTGGTTAATGAGGGCAAAACGAAGTACATGCTGTCATGAAGGAAGGACGCACAACATCGGCGTCTCGGACAAAGTATCACACTAGGCAGCAGAAGCTACGAGGTAATCAAGGACTTCGCCTACCTCGGCTCCGCGGTAAAAAAGAATCACTCTTGCCAATCGCTGTTTCTTTGCACTCAAGAGGCAATTGAGTAATAAAGTCCTCTCTCGAAGGACTGAGCTTGCTTTATATAACACCTTTATCATCCCAATCCTACTCTATGGCGCGGAAACTTGAACGCTACTAAAAGCGGATGCGGATGCCCTTAGTCTTTTTGGAAGAAAAGTTTTGCGTGCGATTTTGGTCTCGTTTGCGTTGATGGCATCTGGAGGAAAAGATTTAAGGACGAACTTTATGGGCTGTACAGCGACATGCGTCTAGTCAAGCGTCTTTGAATACAAAACTTAAGATGACTAGGCCGTATAGAGCGTATGGACACCACTGCTTCGGCCTGAAATGTCTTCGAATCTGAGCCATTGAGACAACGCTACAGAAAAAGGCCTAGTCTAAGGTGGCGCGCACAATTGGAGAAGGACCTCAATCAACTTGGAATGAGCAGCTGGAGGCAGCTAGCAAGAGATTGTGTTTGCTGGAGAGGCATATTTGTTGAGGCACAAGTCTGTCTTCTAACGCAGCAAGAAGAAGAAGAAGAAGAAGTATGTTCTGTATGAAAAGTTTTGTCCTCTTTGCGCTTGTTGCACCTGGAGCAGAAGATTCAATGACGAGAAGATTCTTGGTATCCGAGCATATTGGAATTATGCAGATGAAGTTGTCCTCATCTGAGACAGAGCACAGAAGGACCTCAACCAACTTGGTGTATAAAATGTATGAAATTGGAGGCTACTAGCGATAGAGAGCTGATAGCAGAAGAGGCATATCCATCTCGGTCTGAAGGGAAAAACTTTGAAAGCCATCAATGAGTGAAATCCACGATTGCTCAATTATCAACCATACACGCTCCAGCGAATTAGAAGCGCGACCACAGCCAGCAAATCAATCTTTTCAAAGAAATTAAAATACAGTTCCATTTTAAATTATAAATACAATTTTGAATTTAATTTAGTTTTTCCACTTCTTTATTTATAAACATTCTGTCATCTCTTAAATTATCATTTTTTCTTTTACTGTCAATAACCAATCTTTACAGCCAAACAAAAAAAAAAACAAATTGCCAAACAAAAATGTTTCCCTCTCCGCCTTTGCAATGACTTATGTTTCAAGACAAAATTTCATCTCTTGGATACAGTTACTGGGCTAAATATACGCTAGCTTAAGAGTCAATCTTAAAATAAATTACAACTGATTTTGCTTTTTTTCGTCTCATTTATTTATTTTTATTTAATTTTTAATTTTATATCAACCTTCAGTTCGCCTCATCTTCAATCCATCATAATGCTTACAGATAAATGTGTAGATACTTAGTTTTGGATATACAATACATTCGAGCTGTAATACATCGCTTCATATTTAAATTATTTACAAATATGTTTGCGTTCCTTTCGGCCGCCACAGAGTGAGAGAGAGAGAGTGGGAGGGGGGGGGGGGGAAGAGAATGATGGAAAGGATTTTCGAGGAACAGGAAAATCAATTCTCCTCAGAATTCTCTCAGATGAAAAGTCTAAAATTAGTGTTGTGGTTATTTATTGGGGTTTTATTAACATTAGTGTATTCTGGTAATGGTATCCTTATGTCTACACACACACACATATATGTCTATTTGCGCTTCTGTCTCTATGAGCAGGGCTTACATTATTCATTGGCTTCACATTTGTAAATTATGTTGTATCTTCTAGATGTGAATGCTCTGGAAATATCCTGTTCAATTTATAATGATGGGGAATGGTGTACTCTTTCTTCCTGGAATTGATTTCAATCCCTCTGGGGTGCTGAGCGCTCTGGGTATTCTATTTGCTGTTTTGCTGGCGAGCCTTCACTTAATTGCATGGTAATGAGTGGTGAATTGTCATTGGCGCTCGAAGAGTTTCGGCATTTATTTACAGAAAGATACACCATGCATCTGAATGAATTGCCGGGGATTACTCGGGCCATAATCCGAAAGCAGGGGTGGTGGTGGTGGTTAAAGAGAAAGTAACACGGAATCATACATACAAAGCTTATGCAAATACATACGTACACAGTCACGTACAAACACATGCACACGAGATACATAATGCTGTTATTATTATTTATTCCTTAAGATACACACAAATATGGCGTAAGACCCATAAATCTAATGGATACTCCTGTTTTGTTTACTGGTTGAATGGTTAGTTAGTTTTCGGTTAGGTCACATCAAATCCAATGTCCGGTGCTTGTGCGTATATGGGTGCTGCCGTCGGAAGGTATCTTTGTAACCCTGCGATGCCGATGAGTGAGATTATTATAGGCAGACATGCACACGCCAGCGCTTTACCAACAACTGGCAAGCACGTTCCGCTCTCCCTCCCAGATAATCCTTTCGCACTCCTTCAGTTCATGGTGATATCCTGTGGTAACAAACGGCTGTGATGATGTCTCAACTGACCAAAATACATCAAGAAGCTAATGACCCAGAGGAGAGTATGCTGCAGCAGAAGCATCTGGCACCAGCCTCGGACAATGTTGCTGGTTCTCCTGCTGCCGGACGTTATCGCCGATGCTGAGTATTCTCCTGTGGATGATTACAAACAGAGGAAGGATACGGGGGGGTATCATATTAGTAAAGTTTGGTCGTTGTTAAATTTTAAAGATAAATATTTCTTAGATGTTGCTACACACATGTGGGCGGCGCTCCTATATTTATCTAATGGAATTCGAATTAATGTAGGACAAAGGGATTCCTCGGGGCGCACGGTATGTGCGCCGGGATCTCTCAGTGGATGCTCGCCGTATGCCCTGTGTATGCTCTGTGTATGCTCGGTTGGAGCACAAGGGTCAGTGGCGGCGAGGAATTTCATTTTGATTTGGGTTAATTTCTGGGATTAACTTTGGGTCATTATGAAGGGTTAAGAATTAAGTAAGAAATAGAGCGCTTAGAGTACCATGAGTGAAATTAAATAATCGAACATTTTGCCAAAGTGCTCTTAATGGCCGAGCAAGGAGTGGATGCTAGCCGGGCGAGGGGTGTGTGTGTGTAATTGTAAACTTTTTGGGAGCCAACCTTTAAGGAATTCAATTAAGATGTGAACACTTTTTGTGGGTAGTTGGGCTGGTATAATCGAAAGGCAATGGGTTGTGAAATTGAATAAGGGTCCGCCCGTGGACGGGTGTCTGTGTGCGTGTGTACACATGTGGATAATGTCAAGGGGTTATCCCAATCCGATAATTCGGCAAAGATTTAGATGGGCCACTGATACGGGACAGTTGCTGAAGTGAGTTCGTCTCTCAGATCTTCTGCAAAAGAATTTCGAATCTCTATCGGTGTGCCCCTCAAGGAAGATGATTAAAATGCTTGTTTGTTGGTTTTTTTTTTCTCTTTGTCTTTACAGTTGTGTGGTGTGAGTAAGATGCGACAAGGAAATAAGCTGCTCTAGCTTCTAATTGACAGCTTGAGAAATAAACATAATAACTAATGAAGAAATAGACGCTCTACCAGCATGGCCAAGAAAAAACGCAGACCTGGGCAGGCAGGTAGACTGACGCATTGTACCCCACTTAGGTCATATTAAGCCTGTTTTGAAGCCACCCGAACCGAGACACCGAACTCGAACCGGGCATCGGACAACTTACAATCACCCGGAACGCCACATCGTCCGACTCCAATTTGAGGTAAACATTGTATGGTGCCGCATTAGGGATGTTTTGCTGTGAAATGTAACACTACCGAAGGATTTCATAGTTGACTGGCTATCACTACAAATAATAATATATCCCTTTCAGATCTAACGTTGTTCGTTCACCAGGATAATAATAATAATTGAGTGGCACTACAGCCCACAACGGGCCAGGGCCTAGCTTCTACAACAACTACTCGTGTTGTGCATGCTACTGTTCTTCACGAGTAGAAGGGACCTACAGTTTTTTGCCGACTCCGAACGGCGAGATTTGAGAAGCTTTCCATAGACAATTAATACTCTTTGAGTGTTGTCAGCAACTCGAAAGAGGTGGTGCCGTGAAAAAATGCTAGGTGTCCCGCCGGGAATCGAACCCAGACTTTTCTGCACCGCGGTCGATGCACTTACCACTACGCCACGGCGACCGTTCACCAGGATAGTTCCTCCTTAATCACCACCGCTCCAGCCTAATATAAAGCGCAATGTACTTGAAGATGCAAAGACAAGAAAGGAGTGAGCTAAGTGGATACCAATCCCAACACCATGACCTAAAAGCTTTGTCCACAAGTTTTTCAAGGCACTTAGTGTCTTTCAGTGTCTAACAAAAAAATTTGGCCAAGGATTAGACTATAGATGATTTGCCATGATACAAAATGCATGCTACATTGGATATAGATAGACGGCTTAACCAAACGTACGTGAATGTTTTTGAAATTTAAATTTTTAGGTGGCGATGGCTCCCATTTACATGAAATTGGGACAACATTTTAAGTAGTACACGTTTCCAAATAAGGTAGAGATTTGATTAACAACATTTGGCTTGAAGTCCTTTTACGAGACTGAAAAACGTCGAAATTGGGAAATTTTTGTCCACCCACTTTCTACAAAGACAAACTTCAATGTCCTAGAAAATGACAAGATGCCCCAGCCGATGGAAATTTTCAACATAAATTACTTCGTGAATTCTGGCTCACAAGGGTCAGCCAAAAAATCGCAAATGTTTGTACATTGTATTTGGATATCGCCACGAGATGGAAACCTTAACAAACTCTAGTCATTTGCCAAAACATTACGCAATTTTAAGTTTAGAGTGTAACTCGCACATGTTCGGTTTAATTATCTCTATCAAGGGGAAGACATCAAAAGAAGAGGATCCTATGAGATTCTATAAGAAAACCTACTAATTGGAGAGATGCCACACAGAATGTTCTGAAGCAGCGCCTGGGACTCGCACACGGCGCGTAGTTGAATGTATTGGTCACCTGAGTACCCACGCCAGCCAACAGTCCCAGTCACCCGAGGGCCTACGTCGACACTTGTAATCTTAGTATAGGTAGAAGAAAGAAAAATTCTAGTCTAGTTTACGAACAGAAGTTTAAGAGGTGTTCCTGCTCAGATAAAGTTTTTTGTAAGGCTAATTAAAAAGCATTTTTTAAATTATATGTGTTCGGTCAATACGGCTATGTGGATAGTATGAGTAACACAACTTTCTGAGCGCTCCTTCTGACAGGTGGCGAGAGACTGTTTCAGCTGAAGAGGCATTATGTTTGAGGTAATAGGCCTTAAACCTGTTTTAGATTTTTAGGAAGTAAGCAGTGTGTTCCCGTCAATATACCGCTTTCGAGTTGCTGACACCACTCGTAGAGTATCAATTGTCTATGAAAAGCTTTTCAAATCTCGCCATACGGTGTCAGCACAAAACTGTAGGTCCTTTCTACCCTTCCCATGTTCTAGAGAACAATTGCACGCACAACACGAGTAGTAATTGTAGAAGCTAGGCCCTCGTCGCATGTGTCGCTGTAGTGCCACTCAATTTTTATTTTTATTATTTTCTCTGAGTTCCGAAACAAGACGGAGTCTAACAAAGCTCAATCGTTTATAATAAATACCGAAGAATTAGCTAGGAAATGTAGTATTATTTTTCGTTTTTGAAAAAAAGACATTTCATTGAAAAGATTGCTATTATCGCCACTGCTAGTTCTACTAGGAATAGAACAGAGGACAATGTAAAACTTCAAACTCAAATTCTTCCCCATTCCAATATCACTTTTCAGTACTTAACTTTACTCTTAACATCTGAAAAAATTTCGGATAAAGTCTGTGCTTCCAAAGGTATTGGTTTTTCCATATATACCTTATTTTCACCGCCTACGTCCGGCTTAGTCTTTTGTTGCTGACAATGCCAAAATGTTTTAGGAACACTCAAACAGTGTCAGTATAATTGATGCGGTAACCGATAACTCAGTATCCAGCATTTTGCTCTGCAATTTTCGACGACAAAAATTAGTCTCTGGGTGAATAATAATTATAATAGACTACAGACCACAAGGGACCAGGGCCTAGCTTCTACAACAAACCACGACTAGAAGGGACCTACAGTTTTGTGCCGACTCCGAATGGCGAGGATTAAAAAGCTTTTCACAGACAAATAGTCTGTGAGAGTTGTCAGCAACCTTTAAGGGGCGGTGCCATGATAAAAATGGTCCGTCCAGGAATCGAACTGAACCTTGGCGTGTGAGTCAACGCATTTATCCACTGCGCCACTAGTAGCAAATGGTCTTTAGGTCTTCAATGGTTCGTTCACAGTATGATGTTACGATGTGATTTCGAATCGTGTGGTTCACAACTTGAACCTGTTATATTGTCGACATTCAAAATAGTGGCCATAGTGTGAGGGGTAAGTTGCACACGCCATAGATTTCAGGTTCGATTCCCGGACTGAACAACTCGCATTTATTCACGGAGCTATCTCGTTCGAGATGCTGATAACAATCAAAGAGTACTTTCTGTCTCAAATCTCGGTGTTCAGAACCGGCAATAGACTGCAGATTAATATATTCTTGAGAGAACAGTTAAATGCGCAAGAGGAGACGCTTCCTGATATTGTTGCTAGATATTGTTCCCTTGTAAGCTATACTCTTTAAAGATAATTTTTAATAATTTTTTATATGAGTTGACTTTTAAGCGGTAAGTTTTGTGTGTCGCCTATCGTGCCCATTCCTGTGCTAATACAGAGGCTGTACCTTGCTACTTTTTTACTATATGCCCAGCATTCAAGTGGTGGACACATACATAAATAGCACACTACTCCGGCAGGTAACTAAATTTTGTTTCCCAGCTTAGTAAAAACAATTACCTTGGGGATCAAAATGTGAACATTTTGCAATGGCCAGGCCAATCTCCGGGCCTCTCTTTGGAACGACATTGAACACCCTATTGAAACTGTCAAACCAAAAAATTAGGCTGAATTGTGAAACCAGATTCAAATAGCCTGGGAGTCTATTTCCTAAAGAACGGTGTGAAGTATTGGTGGAAAGTCTCCGAAGACGATGTGCAGCAGTGCTCAAAAATTAAGGTTTCCCAACAAAATATTGACTTGTATAGTACACTACAGTGTGCTATTTATGTGGCCAGACAGGTTTAACAAAAAACACTTCTATCTTTCTTATTTTCATCTTTAGGCTCCTATCCATATGCGTTAAGGATTAAAGATTAAGATTAAAGTTAAATAAGATAATAAGTAAAATCTACATTGTTTCAAGACTGTTGAAAATTGGCTTTTTATTTATAAAATCGAAAGTGTGGTATTGGTGTGTCCGCCACTGTATATATAAGTGCTTGAGTCATACCTACCACCATCGAATAATAAATGTTCTTGTCTGCTCTTGTCTGAAACCCAAAAAACTCACTACTCATCACTAAAGAAAAATAATATATCGTCAGCACAGAAGCCATTTTGACACAGAAAAAAATGAAAGGATTCGATGATTGGATAAAGTCCTACCTTGACATCATAAAATAACCGCCAAAGTGATGAACCCCTGGCAATTCTTAATTAAAATCACAATGCGCAATTAAGGGCCGTTCCACTCAACATACTCTCAGCAAAGAAAACCCCACACTGACACTGGAATTTGGTCATTTTATTCGACAAAAAAATTGTTTAAACCGTTTACATATCACTACAATAAGTTCGTTAACAGAGTCATGTGGGGTCGCCGGCAGACATTTGTGCAATGTGCTCGCGAAAAAAATAACACAGAATCAATCATTTTTAATTCCAAATTGACTACTGCTGATCCTGCATTGCGTCCTTATGCACACATGGGACCTGTTATCTGGCTACCGCCGTCGCCGCTGGCCTGTGATGGCCCCTTTATTGTGTTTTTATTTGCTCGTCGGTCCAATAATTGCATTAACACTCTCCACCCACACAACCCCCTACCCCCCGTCCACCGTCATGACCAGATTCATTAACGCAGAAAATAAAGAAAAAAAAAAAACAGTTAAATAAAATAAAATTAAAATATAATCATCATGTAAGAAGATCGCGTGTTCGGTACTTCTGGCGGGTCGTAATCCTGCCCAGGGACAATCAACATTTTTCTGGTTTTACGGAATATTTTCTGCTTATTACTGCTTTCCAGTTTTCACAACGTCCCGTTAAACAAATTTACTTTGTCAAATTTATTGTAAAATGTTTCAATTACTTTAATTGAATTGGATTGCATTTCACATGCATTTATGTTAATGAGGACGTGCGCACTGCTCTGTGCGCCCGGACATGTGGGCCAGAAGGCGCAACAATAATAACATTAAATCGCACACTGCTGGAGGGAGGAACGACGGCGGCGACGGTGGCCCGGGGGCCCGTATATTCGCATAGTGACTTGCAGAAGAAATGCCACAAGTAATGATGAAAACTTCCACAATTAATTGAATTATGCAGTGCTTCAGGTTTTTATGATGACTTTTTCGGGAAGCTTGAAAAACCCGGTTTTGACTGAGTTTCCGGTTAGCCGATTGGGAATGATGTTGTGCATGCTGTGAGTGCTTGTGCGAGGAGAAGTTTCGCCGATGCCGAAGTGGAACGCGTGCAGAGCGAGTTATTTTGTATGGGGCCAAAGTAATTAATTACATTGCGGTTTTAACGTGGAACTTCTTGAATGGAATTCGAGGTATTTTCAGATTCACATGTGAAGGAGAGGCATTTGCTGTTCTTGTCATTCTTGTTGCTGAGTTATTGACAGTGAAACGAAATAGGAGACAGAAATGAAGAGATTGCTTCTGTGTGGGGACCAACCTAGTTAAACGGATCCGAGAAATAAAATTTTTGACTGAATGATCACTGAAGTGGGGTTTCAGGAAGTACCCAACATTTGACATCCCTTCAGTTGTTGGTGCTCTAAAGCCAATGGTCTAAGTTAAGTAGGAATGTCTAAGAATATCCATTCTTCAGTTTAGACAATTTTGGAAATATTATCCTTTTCCAAAACAGTGCGGTGACACTCTGTGGTTGTGCTAGGACTAATCTATATTTTGTGTCTTTTTTGTGAGTGTGGTATTGGTATATACCTGAGTTTAAGTAAGTAAATTTTAAAACCTGAATAAATCTCTTTTAGGGACCTCAGAAAAATAACCTCCAGCACAGACCAATTTTGGAATCCGAATTCTAGAATTGATATTCTTCTTCTTCTTGTGGCGCTACAGTCCGGGGTGGACCTGGGCCTCAATCAACACGCCTCTCCAGCCAGCACGATCATTCGTTGGTTAAGGTCCTTCTCCACTTGTGTGCGCCACCTTATCCTGGGCCGTCTTCTGATACGTTGTCCCAATGGCTCAGATTCGAACACTTTTCTGGTCGGAGCAGTGGTTTGCATACGCTCTACATGGTCTAGCCACCTTAAGCGTTGTATTCGAAAACGCTTGACTAAGCGCATGTCGCAGCCCATAGAGTTCGTCGCATCAACGCAAACAGAACCAATAATCGCACGCAAAACTTTTCTCTCGAAAAGACTTTTAGAATTGAATCTCTAGAATCTGTTTCAAATTCCTCATTGTGAACCCCTCCACGACACAGAACACTCTTCCAGTAATCAAAATCCGGCTTCACTCATATTACTACGCTTACATAAAGTTTTCTCCGTGACGAAGAGCCTTAAGAGCAAATGTTGTTCTTCTCAGAATGCGTCACACCCTTTCTTGTTTCATATCCGCAAAAATTTCTGAGTATTCTCACTGACTTTGGTCAGTTTAGTTTTGGATAACCTTCGATGTACTTCCACAACGAATCGTTGTTGTCACTTTGGCTCTGTAGAATCATATCTACATCTGGATTGGCGATGTCAACGTGTGTGTTTGTTGTACTTCGTAAACGCTACGAGAAATGACTGTAAGCTAATTTGTTATTCCTTTGCCATTTGCCACACGAATCGATAACCCTCTGTAACCGATACCGATATAACCAATAATCCCATTTCATATGTGCATTTCACATTTCACATTATGGGTAAACCTCATCAAGAATCTTCTGTGTATAGTGTTGGTGTAACATGCCCTGGTCCTTTTGGGCCCTGGTCCTGGTCCTTCTTTACATCGCCTAAAAGATGTTCTCTGCCATATTGTGTGAACGCCTGAAACCGTTCGTCTACAACCTGATGATCCTTATCAGTGTAGTTTCAGGGCAAGGGAGTCCACCATCGACCATATCTTCGAACTACACCAGATTCTGGAAAAGACCAAAGAAGTGCAAATCGACACTCACCACCTATTCATCGCTTCAAAGTCTGTATAAGAAAGTGTGCATAGAGATGAGTTGTACAGTGCCATGTCTAGTTTTGGCATTTCTACCAAACTCGTCGGATTGTGTAGGTGACGATGGAGAGCTCGCTCTCGCCGCTCCGTCAAGATTGGCAATGAACTCACAGAGACCTTCAATGTCAAAAAAGGTTTTAGACAAGGCGACGCGCTGTCATGTGACTTTTTCAACACCATTCTTGAAAAGACCATGCGTACCTTACAAGTCAACAACAGAGGCACGATCTTCCAAAAGCTGTCAATGAGGCGTTTGCTGACATTGAGGCGGAAGCGGCTAAAATGGGTCTTGTGGTGAGGAGGGCAAAACGAAGTACATGCTATCATTAAGGAAGGACGCACAACATCAACATCTCGGACAGAGTATCAAACTAGGCATCAGAAACTTCGAGGTAATCAAGGACTTCGTCTACCTCTGCTCCACGGTAAATTGGGACAACAACACCAGTACCGAAATCAAACGCAAAATCGCGCTTGCCAATCGCTGTTTCCTTGAGCTCAAGAGGCAATTGAGTTACAAACCTAATCTTGAACATCCCAGTCCTACTCAATGGCGCGGAAACCTTGACGTTGCTAAAAGTGCATGAGGAAGCAATTAGTCTTTTCGAAAGAAAAGTTTTGCGTGCGATTTTTGATCCTGATTGCGTTGATGACATCTGGAGGAGAAGATTTAACGACGACCTCTATGGGCTGTACAGCGACATGCCACTGCGTCTTCGGATACAACGCTTAAGATGGCTAGGCCATGTAGGGCGTATGGACACCACTCCTCCGGCCCGAAAAGTCTTCGAATCTAAGCCATTGGGACAACGCACCAGAGGACGGCCTAGGCTAAGGTGGCGAACACAAGTGGAGAAGAACTTTAACCAACTTGAAGTGCGCAACTGGCGGCAGCTAGCGGAAGAGAAAAATGGCAATTGGATATGTTTTGGGTGGGTGGGGCGTTACTTCCCATTTCTGCTTTGGTAGTTATGCAACATGCTAATAAGAAACTCGGCAGCCTGCTTCAAAATAACTGAATCCATTTTTAGCCGATTTTTCGTCCAAACTCATCAAATGATATCGATCCACTTAGTCTGTGATAATTTTATTTGCTTTTAGCAGCTCATAATTGATCACATCCGAAAACGTTTTGTTGAGGGTGCAAGTGAATTTATGAGTTCTTCCTGCTTCCTGAAGGATTTTCATCCAACAGTGCTTCCAATTGTTTATCTTCAAACAGCTTTATCTGTCCGTAATGCTTCTTGTTAATCAAGTCAGGCATTACCGCTTAAGGCCGCAGGCATGGTCACCATAAACTGTCGGTTTGTTTCCTCACATTGAAATAAACAACTCAGCAGAAAAGCACTCTATTTGGCAAGAAAGTCGACTTACCGAGCGAATTGAAAAGCAATGTTGTTTGAGCGTAAAATAAAGAACACTTCATGACCATAGCTGGTCAGTAAATGTTTAAAAAGCGATTCAATGGAATAGTAAACAAATAAGGACTCTGAGAACATTTATATTGGAGGCACCACAAGAAGTATGCCGAAATGAATTTACAGGAAGGGGTTTTATGAAGACGTGCAGCACCTTTAAGCCGGGAATGCTTTCGGAAAATCACATTCAGCGCTAAGGCAATGAAACAGGTCGTCAGCAGTCTCGTCTTCATCTTCATCAAAAAAACTGGAATTTGATGTATCTGAAAAAAATGTAACCTGACGCTTTATCTTAGCAGAAGGGCTCCAAAGAGGGTCAACTTCACACTCTCCAGTGCTTAATCGTTTTTAAGTTTTCCCGCATTTTCATGGTGGATTCGGGATTTCATCCCACCTGACCACATCTCACACACTGGCTTACTGCGGAAGGAACCTACCCATTGGTTTCCTAAAAGCCAAAACTTCCCATTAACAGAAATCAACGATGGAGGGTAGTCTTTCCCGGAAATTGCTTCGTTTTGCCTTCAAATTGTCCCTCACTCGTTTTAGGGGCTTTCATTTCCTGACTTATGAAATTGGTATTTCCAGTAATTAACTCCTCATCCTCAACTCCGACATGGCTCGTGGCATTTTCCAAGAACTGCTTTCGTTAATTACTCTTCCCTGTTGCTTGCTCATTTAGCCACGCAACCGAATGGAATGTTACCCGCCCATTGGTTTTCATTTCCCATGCAACACTAGGAAAGGTTTGTCGAAATTGCAAATCCTATCACATATTTTTTCTTGCTCAACACACTGTGCAGCCACATCTGTACAAGGTCATGGGTTCGTGTGGCAACTGAGAATATTTAAAATAAAGTGCGCATATTTACCATTAAGAACGTGAAGCACCACCGTTATGGGCTCGCTGTTTGACGGACTGCACGTGTAATTCCCCGAGTCCTTTTTGCTCACCGATGGTATAATTAATGATGCAATCTGTAATTGAAATTGAAGGATACACAAAATGTTTTCAACTTTTTCACGTTAGCCGGTGGAAAAAAAAAGAATCGCACAAGATTGCAAAATGCACCCCCATTGCAGGGTGAACCCGGTGAATTGGGACACCATGCCACGCCTTATCCGCATACCCGCGCGCACGTGCAAGCATGCATCAGGGCAGTGGGCACTTACCGTGATCTGTTTGTCGGTGGTGACATTTCCAGCGGCATCTCGTTCGATTTCGGTCCGCCAACCTTTTCTGTTATGCAAATAGATTTGCTTACGATTGTGGTACCAATTAATAAATAATGGCGGCTCCAGAGCCTGGCTAATGATGCAGCGCAACTTCACTTGGCTCCCGGCCTTGACATGTCGATTCGATTCGCCAATTAATTCTGTTTTCGGTTCTAAAACGACAGAAAGGGACACATGTATGGATGGCTGCATGGAGTGCAATGTAGTGTGAGATACATGCCACGGTTATTCGTGCATGCAGCTCTGACACAAAACAAAGTAGCCTCACTGGGCCGGGCATCAATTACCGACTATGTTGAGACTGACGATGGCACTAGTTTTCGGTTCGGTGGACACTTGACACTCGTAGGTGCCAGCATCTTTGGTCTGCACGTACTTGATTTGCAGGGACCAGCGTTCCGGGTTCGGGGTGTATATCGATTGAAAGCGCTGATCTGCGATGAATGTCGTTTGATCCACGGTGAGGATGTGACCGTCCCGCACCCGCAGCCAGGAAATGGGCTTCTTCACCAGCTGCTTCACCTGCAATTGAGGAAACTATTTGAATACATTTTAGTTGTTCCCGGTATGAATGGAATGGAAGTGACTGTTCAAAAGTTGGCCTTTGAGTGTGGGTGGGGGAGTGGGTGCGCCCCCTCTTTTGTGTGCAGTCAATTAGTTGCGGAAGTTGGTAAAAGTTTAATTAGTTCGAACTAGATGGAGGTGGGCGGACGGGTGGGTGGGTCGGTTTTATGCGGCGCATTACTGCAGGATTTATTCAGCTCTGGCTGGTGATTGTGCTCGAAGGGGACACCTTTGCTACACATTCGAAGTAGTTCGTTCGTAAGACTTAAAACTTCTGCACCGACAGGGGGAGGTGGAGAGGAACTGTTTCAAGTTTACACACGATACGGTGCCCCGGGGGCGGTTGCGGCATTTGGATTCGGATTCCGACTCGTGTCGGAATGGTACCTTAAGTAGGGGCATTGCTGGAGTCTTCTTGTTTGTTGAGATTAGAAGTCGCTTATTCACGGGGCCATGGGGCTCTTATGTAAGCTTAATTGCAATCAGCTTACCTTTGAGAGAATGACGTACGAATGCAGATGAACGAACTTGATGTAGCAGAAGTTGGCTGCTGCGAGTTTCGGGACTTCATTTCCACTGATGATCGGATTATGAACTTATGTCATAAGTTCTTGTTCGTGTTTTCTGTGAGTGTCCCTCAGGCGTTCAGGGAAGCCGGTTTCTTGTCGGTGGAAGATAATTGGCGTTGCTATGTTTAAAGTGCCTGTGGGTGTTAAATGCGAAAGAGCTCTTAAAGTTCAGCATTTCCGGGATTTTGTTTCCGCTGTGAGGGGCAGTCTTGTTTGGAATCAATTTGATGCATGATTCCTTGGGTTGTGCCTTTCCCTTGGATTTGTTGGTAAACGAGTAGAACGGGCACTACATAAGGTAAACTACGAACGCTGCGTAGCTAAACAAAAGAGGTGAAGACGTGGAATATAGGGGATGTATACCAAAAACGGATTTCTTTCCCTTAGAAGTTATAAGATTCTGGAAGATGTATAAGCGGCTTTGTGCCTCAAAGCTTAATTTAAGTAAAGTTAAGAATGACCAATGGGATACATAGGGGATTGACATTCAACATCAAATTTGTTTAATTGTACCTCGCAAGCAATATTATAAATTGAAGGCTATGTGACTGTTTCCACGCCATGACAATTTTTTCTTAAATAAAAGCCAATTCTAATGTCTTGACCATGTGCATTATTTGCAAACAGTTTGAGAAGGAAGACTACAGGTGTTGAGACTGAAAGAGCTGGGAAAAAAGGTTGTGGACCGCAACTTCCACTCCCACACAGCTAATGCAGTGGTATTTTGAAATGAGTTTTAGTCGTCTTGAGTAAAACAGGAAACAATGAGGACAGCTCAAATTCTTTTTGAAAAGTAAACTTATTTACAAAAAAACTTAACAGCAGGAAGCAACACAAGGCTCATCGAGTTATTTCGAAATCCACAAGGAATGGTGAATGTCCAATGAAAGTCGTTCATGAAAAACGCCAAGAAGGTGGTCGATTGCTGTGCAATTAGCAGTGTAAATCGAACAGTGCCCCACGATGTGATACTACTCATCAAAATTTTTGCTTTGGAAGCTTGAAAACTTTGCGACAATCTCGCGCAAGTCGTACTATTAAGCCTGAACAAAAAACAGCAATGGATGAAACGATTCCCAAAGAAGGAGTGGGGCGAATTGAAAGTTTAATTACATTCTTTTTCAGTTCTTGACTATTTGGGACTGTTTCAGAGAAGTTCTATTCGAAGACAAGCTTGATTCAAGTCCGTCTTGTGGAAAATGTTGAGCTCCCTTTGAAAAGAAAATATATTGTTTGCATGGAAAACAACAGCATAAAAAAATAGTTAAGTACATGTTGAAGTCCGACCATCATTCGGCTGATATTAACAATACAATGTGAATAATGTGCCATGCGATGAGTTTAGAAGGACAGTTTAACGTGAATTTGCTCAGCAGTACGTACTGTAGCTTGAATATATCGCTCGCGAAGTAATTCTTTCCGGTAATTCCGCTAGGGAATAAACGCAAAATTTTATGAGATATGGCTTAAATCTCATTGGTTTCTCTGCAAGGTAACCACTACCCCACGAAAAAAATAGATTGCGGTGCGTAGAGTTTTCATGACTAGTAGTGTATTACTGCCACTTAAATTTGCAAAATGCGATGTAGTTATCATATAATTGTTCTGAAAAGTGTACTAGACGGGAGTGTAGCCGACAACTGGAATAACTGCTCCCCAATCCTCGAAAAAGGCGATTCATGCAGGAAACATGGAGGTACATTCTTAATCAACGTCGCATACCAGACAAGATATTGTGGGACGTTCACAAAGCTCACACAAAGCTTTCTTGAGCCACACTAATCGACACTTACTAGAACAATTTCCTCAATAGCAAATTGACTGTTGTAGAAAATAATTTTATACAGATATATGTAGACCTTTTTGCACCACTGTGTATATAATGCAATTTTCAACATCGCTACACTTTCAGTGCCGTCAGTGAACGTCTATAAAAGCATGTTATGTACATCAAATAAAGGAGTTTGCTACACCATCTCACGAATGCGAGTTTTAATTTTTTTTGTGCTTAAAATTTTCACATGCAAATTTTTTGAAAAACGCAGCGCGTTTCATATCGATAAACTTAACATACGACATTCATGCCAAAGGACTGTCAGACCCTGCTAGAACAAATGTTATCCAGAATTTTGCTTTAAGCATCTGAAAAAAGACATTTTACTCTGCATAGGATTTCTGTACTGAAATGTGTTGTAGAGTTATTTCTTACACATTGGCTTTACTATTTGCATTTTATTCTGTAAGGGGTTGGTGTTGACAGGAAAGGCTTCAAAACATCTACCGAACTAAGCAGATAGCATCATCGTTGTTGCCTGCTTATAGTAAGCCATTGTAGAGACAGTCAGGTTAATTTACAAGCGGGCCAGAGGAGTTAGTCTTGGGACACATAAGACTTACACTCGGTCGGACTAGTCTGTGTACAACGCAAAAAATAGAGAACTTCAATTTCTAACTCGTGTATCTCAGATAATATAGAACGTAGAAAGCGTAACTCTTTTTCTTTTTATTTCATAGATATTTCTCTGAATATATAATATTTTCAGAACATCAAACTATATTTTTTTTCAGAAACACGCCGACTAATGCAGCAAAAGATTCTGCCTATTTCGGAGCAAATGTGACACATTAGCGAAGATCCATACCGCTCTTGGCGAAGCATCATATTTCCTTCTGTAAAAGCTGCAAGATCAAGAACTTCTGATACGGAAAGCCAAAATCATGTTTTCAAAGACATTCATGCTCTTACCATTTGTGTACAGGGATAAATTCTGTTTCAGTTGTTCGAGCAGACTCCTAGTTCCGACAAACGAAAACTTCTGCGTCGGATTCACAAATTTAACACTTTCAACGGATTTTGGTTAATTCTTGTCAGGATATCCAGCATATCCCAATGACGAGGTTCATGTTTTGTGAGAGGACGATGAATAACAATTGAGTGGCACTACAACCCACAAGGGACCAAGGCCTAGCTTCTACAACAACTACTCGTGTTGTGCGTGCTACTGTTCTCACACAAGTAGTAGGGACCTATAGTTTTTTGCCGACTTGAGACGCTTTTCATAGATAATTGATAATCTTTGAGTGTTGCTATTAACTCGATAAAAGTGATGCCGTGAAAAAATGCGAGGTGTCCCGTCCGGAAATCAAGCCTAGACCTTCTGCGTGTGGGTCGTTCTTTACTTAACCGGCGGATGGGCCAGCAAGGTAATTGCCGTCAAATCAAACCGATAGTTAAGTTTTGACGGCGCTTTGAAGCATGCACGTACTAATTAAAAAAAACGAACCCTTTAGGTCGTTGATTCCTTTCCTGTAAATCCAAATACGAAATCAGCTAGAAATGGAAATATATGCCATTCCACTGTCAAACGTTCAACGAGCTTCAACGTGGCCGCAAGCCGATTTTTGATGAGCCACACACAGATACCCTGAAAACAACTACCACAGAGGATAACGTGACAAAATTCCACGATCTTGTATTGGCAATCAGCAGACTTAAGATCCGCGATGCAGATAACATGGAACATATCCTGCATGAAGGTATGGAAAAAACATTCTGCGCAATTGGTGTCACGTTTGTTCGATCTGAACAAAAAACTAAAACAGTAACCTCAGCGCAATGTTTGATGTTTTTTGCAAAATTTGTAGAATATTTTGCATTTTTTTGTGACTGCTGACAAAACATGAGTTGTGCACACTAGAGACCAGGAAATGGTCTAAACAAAGGACTTCACGCGATGGACGTGTTCCGAAAAAGGCGAAGGCTGTCCTGTCGGCCGAAAATATGGTAGCCACCGCTCTCTGGGAAGCAAAAAGTGCGATCTACATCGACTACCTAAGCATTCAAAGAGCTGCACTGTGCTACACTATATTATCAGTTTTTGGCTTCGAAATGCTGCCCCACCTGCCGATTATATGGCTTTGGCTCCCTTGTACATTATTTACCAAATCCGAAGAACTCACTCGACAGGCCCAAATTTGAGTTGAAAGAGGGATAACCGCCGCCAAGGAGGCCACTTGAAGAAACCTATAGAAAATGTTGTTCTTAAACGAAAGAAATTTGAACATCTCTTCGATATAAAGGATATGTTATCATTTTTCAAATGTCCTGTCCACAGACTCTATTTAAAGACCTTGGCACAATAAATCGCCACTTGGTTTACTTTTCTTTTGTGGGCTGAACCTACTTCAAAAACGAAGTTTTAAGGACGAAACTCTCAGTGAAATTGTCGAGGTAAAGGATTAAAGTTAGACCTCTCGACATAAATCCTAATCGAATTGCAACTTTTTTTGGTTGACGGTAAATGGCAATTAAGTTGACATCACGCCATCCCTTCTCAATTCATCATCACAGGGTAACGATCAAAGTTTCAAGGTGTAATCTATCTCATTTCCTGTTGTGTGGAACCGTCTTCCGCTGTGCGTTTCCCATTTCTGTTCATTTCTATCCATAAGCCGCAGCACTTGCGCACAGTCCTACCCATTGTGTCTAATCTCCGAGACAACATCCCACCGAGTCATCAATTCCACAGCCATGGACCGACTCCCTCAACTGGAAAAAATAACACAATCCTGACTTTTGACATTCACTCTAAGACCATCTTAATTGAGCCGTCTTACACGGAAGACAAGTGCCCACGGAATGGGGGAGTGCTTCGTGCTTTCAGTTAATTTCTTCGCGGAAAACCCTATTTCCGCGTGCCGGTGTTCCTGCTGGAAATTTAAATGCCGCCAGTTCATTGACGTATCTCCCATCCATCTCGAGGTATTTCATTTTTTTTTCCGGAAGTTCATCGCTCCTAATTCATTTTGGGTGAGGGCACATCCTTGCTCGTGATTTAGAATTTGCCGACGCCCCAAGGACTCTGTCGCTCCTCTTTCGGTGCGCCTCGTTGCCACTCGCGTAGGCGCGTTTATCTTCCGCCGCAATCGTGTCTTCTCCTTCGTTTGTCCCCCACTCGCCCGAGGGCCTGTTGCCCGACGAGATTTTATTTGTAAATTATGAACGGGCGAATCCATAGCAACCGCCTTATTGAAAATTTTCCAAAAGTACTTATCATACTTTTAAAGGATCAACGAGTTAAGATTTCTCCTACTGCTTCGATTCTTTTTTCGCCTTTCATTTTTGCAGCGGCTTTGGCTATGGTCTAGGGATTCGTGGTCGGTAGATCTCATCCGCTTTTGCCCGCTCCGCACCGCCCCTGCGCTGAGAGACAACAACTTTAAATATTAATTTATTCACAAAGTTCATAAGCTAAGCAAATCTTCTTCCACAGTTGGCGAGGCAGGAAATGGCACCTCTCCCGGGCAACCGGCAAGGGGCACAGGATCAAATGCAATTTCCCGAGGAAGCACTGCTCCGCCATCCCGTTTCCCTTTTCCTCACCTCGCCGCGGCGAGGTTATCTATTTTGTTGTCTCACTTTTCTGCCCCTTTGCGAACTTGACGCGAAACAACATTACGTCCAACGGCCGATTAAATTTTGTTGTGCATATTAGCTCGTGTCTATTAAGTGCTCTCCTCTGACAAGCCACGAGGGGGCTGGGTGGAATAAAAATTACATTATCCTTGTAAAGTAACGCGTCGACGGCGGTAGGCAACGGTGGGGTGTTGATTGTGCGGCGCGACTAGGTTGAGAAGTTGAGTGCGGCGGACGAACGAGGGATTTAATAAAATCAAATTGATGATATCCAGACCGGGCTGGCTCCTCAAGCATTCTGTGCACTCGTCGAGTATATCGAAATGAGTTCCTTATCGTTTGTTCGCCTTGAGTGGGGGAGAAAGGCGAAACACAAAAAAAAAAACCAACACATCCGTCTGCAAGGAGGCGATGACGAAGGTCATGTAGCAGCGCAGAAAAATGTCGGACACCAAGGCACGGCCTGTCACTAGAGACTGGACGATGGTCTGGCTGCGGAACGTGGCATGTTACAAAGTCCTTCTCGTATTGATTCTCATTATTATTCCATCTACTCGAAGCGACGGTGGGGTAGAGTAATGCTTGGGTGTGGGAGTGAGCGGTGCGATGGTATTACAATGATGACAAATAAAATGAAAAAACATCCTCTGGACTCTTAAATTTCCCCCGTGCTGGGGGTGACAACCAACGGGCGGAGGCGAGACGCAGATAATCTGACAGAGAAAATGCAGTTTAGGAATTTTCACATCTGTCGCCCGAGCACACAGCGGAAGTGAGACGGGAGAGAAATTCCCGACAGTGTCGTAGAGCGGAGCTAAGAGGACGACTTTAACGGGGTTTAATGGGTTTAATAAATGGACAGAGATCCTTAAGCTTCAGCACTTTCGGCCGCAGACATAACTGCCACCAATAACGATGGTATTCCGCCCTGACCGGCAAGGATTTTATTGTCCCAATGATTAGAAGTCATCGTGGCTTGGATGGGGTGGCGAGGCGTCAGCTGATGGCACGCCATTTGTTTATGAGCAGCTACCAGCGTTTTTATGGTTTTGCGATATTTTTATGATGCTCGCTTTGTTTTTAATAACCGCCGATAGATAGCTGAGATGTTTTCGGGTTTATTTTGACACGTCATGAGATTTCAATGTTTATGTACCTAGACCTAGGCCCTATGGCGCATTGTGTAAGTCTTTAAAAAGGAGACAGCTTGTGAATTAAATTTACATTCTACACGCGCTGTGTCGATATTCTTTGGAGGAGATTGTCGCTTGGGGCTTGAAGAACTAGTTGGTTCACTGTACGAGAATTTGTCTGTTCGATGGTCATTCTGAGATTAATTCTTAACTTATTGAATTCCGTCTGTGCGGTAAGTGGAATGAAGGACAATTAGATTTTTTGAGCGTGCGATCTGTTACTACAGTACCTAGGCAACATATTGGAACTCATAACTAAAAGCAGTGTATTAGGGGCCACCAAGGACAACAGACAACATTAGGCTTTAACCCGTGAAGTAGACTTCAATGTTCAATTTAAAAAATTTCGAAAATTTGAGTCCAAGTAATAGCTCTCTCGTGTTTTTGACACGTTTAAGGAAACGAAAGAAGATTTAAGTTATGAGAGAAATTTGAATATCGCCCCACTACTTATGTGCATTTGATAACTTGATTAAGAGTAGGGAATTAAATTTGATAATGAAAGCACAAGTGTAGTTTCGTATAGAAGGACCTAATGTCCTTAAAGCAGCAGTCTAACACAGTTTTGAGCACTGTTCTGGATTGCAACATTTCCCCAAGTCATGATATTATCACAAGTAAAGGGATTACACAGATTCATCCATTGGTTTTAATTTGGTATCGTTAGCAATTGGATACCTGATTAGCTTACCTGTCACTTGGGATGTCACAATATTACTTGAATTTTGCCATTGACGATAGCGGATCGTTATATAATCCAGTAATAGTTAAACTTCGCGAAAATCTACTACAAACGTGATGATTTGAACGTGAATATTTTTTGAGCATAAAATTGTCACAACTGAGCAACTCGGTAAATTCTGGAGAAATTTGAAGAGACTGGGTGACTAACTAATGCCGTGTATCGATTATCTATTTCCCTGCCATGGCAGCAGAGAATTTTTGGATTTGTATTTAAATCTCCGTTCTAACAAACTTGAAATTACGCAACATTTGAAGCCTAGTGAGAGTTCACAAGGACGTGGTACAGATAGTGGTTTTCAGTGGTTATAAAACTAACAAGTGATTGAAAAGCTATCATTTCATCGGATACAGTGACTGATTGGTGTCACCCATGAAAGGTGTCCATGTTTTACGATGATGCTAATACGTGGACGGAATATGTTATCCCAACAAGACGGCGCAACAAGTCACACAACACGACCAACTATGTCTTTATTGCGTGAGAAGTGCAGATTATGGTGTAGTCAAAAATTCTTAATTTTTTCTGTTAGGCTATACAAAAGACCGTTTCTACGCGAACAGTCCACGAAGTGTATAAGCATTAATGGCCAATAGTAAACAAGTTAAGTTGATGTACAAAAAAATTATCGTTTACCTCTTTCACACGTAATGTGTTTAATTAATCTTTACTTTCAAAAGTGAAAATTGGATGAACCTATGTGTTTGAGAAGAGAAAACCGGTACTTGAGTTAGATTATGAGTCAAGTTATAAGTAGGATTTCGGAGAAGCTTTCTTTGGAAGATCGAATAGAAAATAGGTTTCCTATTATAAAGTACAACTTAATTATTTTATTAAAAATCACTTGATATAGAAACGACTCTTGTTGCAATGCTCCTAAAATGTTGAGAATCAACATGGCAGACGTTGTCTTAAGCACACCTTAAGCTTTGTTTTATATTTTTCCTCATAATTAAAAAGGTTTTAGAGGCAATACAACTTTTGGAAGGCAGATCTCGTGAAATTCTTTTGAATCCTGACGAGACGTAGTTTTTCCAAATCAGGTACAGCAGATGGAGAGATAGCTTTTACCGAAACCTATGCATAGCGTTGGAGTTCGCATGGGGTGACGATCCATTAATGAAACCTTTGGTCAAAAATTATACTCAAATTCTTGACTTATTTCACACTGTTAAGTTCTATATACTACGACTGGAGATTCTATTTTGTGTGCCGAAACTATTTCATATTTTAGAATTATGATTACACCACATCATTAGGTTATATCTGAGTGAAATCTGGAAAAATTTGTTTATACTATATTATAGGTAAACATACATCAGAGCCATCTGTGAATGTTTGAGTTTTGCAGTAATTGAAGATTTCGTAAAGATCCTTTATGAACGAAAGAAATAGTAAGGGACCTATATGACTACCTGGTGAAAGGCCCGATGTAACGAGATTTACCATCATCAATCCACATGCTTCTTCTAAATCTGAAATGTATGTCATTTATGATAAATAAAAGAATAGCGATTATCGCGAAGTGTGTGACAAAGGTCTGTACGGGACAAATATGACATACATACTTTCCTATACTGCAGACATTTTCTGTAGGTCCTACTCGTGAGAAAAGAGTAGCACGCACAATACAAGTTGTTGTAGAAGCTAGGACCTGGTCCCTTGTGGGCTTTAATGCCACTCAATTATTATTATGCTGACTTTAAATGTGGCCGCACAGACACCAACGATGCTGAATGTCGTGCATCGATGCCTGAAAACGTCAAAAAAATAAACATAATCGTTTTGGAAAACCGCAAAGTGACATTGCGTGAGATAGAAGATACCTTAAAGATATTAGAAGTAGTGTGTAAATTGTTTTGCATGAGACAGCTGTTTTCGAAATGTGTGCCGCATTTGCTCACAACGAACCAAAAACAACAACGTATCGATGATTCTGAGAGCTGTTCGGATCTGTTTCGCTTTTTTGCGTCGGTATATCAACGGCTGAAGCATGGATCCACCACTACACTCACAAAGTGAAGTCGGCAGCCAGCGGAGTGTACAGCAGCCGGCGAACCACACCCAAAGCGTTCAAAAACACAAAATTTAGCTGGCAAGGTTATGGCATACGTATTTTGGGATGCGCACGTCATTTTATTCATCGGCTATCTTGAGATTGCCAAGAGGATCAACAACGAATACAACACGGCATTATTGATGCAGTGGTCGCCGTGGCGTAGTGGTAAGTGCATCGACCGCGGCGCAGAAAGTCTGGGTTCGATTCCCGGACGGGACACCTAGCATTTTTTTACGGCACCACCTCTTTCGAGTTGCTGACAACACTCAAAGATTATCAATTGTCTTTAGAAAGCTTCTCAAATCTCGCCGTTCGGAGTCGACAAAAAACTGTAGGTCCCTTCTATTCGTGAAGAACCGTAGCATGCCCGTCCCATATGAGGAAGTACAAAATTCTCTTCCACCGAGACAATGCACCGTGTCACAAGTCGTTGGTTACCATTGCCAAATTATACGAAGTGGGCTTTGAATTGCTTCCGCACCCTGCGTATGCTCCAGATCTGGCCCTCAGTGACTTCTACCTTTTTTCAAACCTCAAAAAGATGCTCGCCGAAAAAAAATATAGCTCGAATGAGGAGTTGATCGCCAAATCTGAAGCCGATTTTGAGACCAAACATAAATCGTTCTAAAAAAAGTATCGAAATGTAGGAACGGCGTTGGACTGATTGTATCACTCTTGAAGGAAGCTATGTTAATGAATAAAGTCGAATTCTGTCTAGAAAATGTGTTTTTATTGGCAAGTCACGGGACTTATCGAATGATGTTATATTAGAATTCACAGATAGATCCACTTTCCAACTCAAATACGCCTTCGCAGTTTTTCAAATATTTAGGTTTTGAAACAAACAAAAGAGGCAGAAAAAGAATTAATTTTTCAACATTGCCCAGCCCTGCATAAACTAACTCGGTTTTGAAGTCTCCAGGCAGAGGGAAAAGTTGAAAAGAAAAATTGTTAGGAAGCGCTAAACTCTTTAAGCCGTTCCATTCAGAAATAGAGACTTCGCTTCGCTGTTTTTTAAGTAACAGACTACAAACACTGTTTTGTATTCATTTAGCTTGAGACTCCTTGAAAACAAAAAATGCTGAAATATGTTAATCTACGAACAGGACACATTACAAAATTGCAGAATTACGCGTGTGTATTTTCAGCGATATTCGGAGGCATGTCCAAGAAAAATAAAAAAAAAAATTGTGATATGTGTCCCAGTTCACACCCACTAATCCGAAGGACTGCTCTTCCGTTGGACGTTTTTCCTTTCTTGTGGAAACTGATTTCAGCTAATGGTGTCCGTTCTATCTACCTTGAGCATACCTTGTACCGCCCCCTCCCCACCTCCGCACACACTCAATGCAGTGACCTTAAGTTGAGTGACTTAGATTTTGTACTTGGACTGGAACAAAGGACTACCTTGTTAAAAGCGAAACAGGCGCTCAACTATCAGCCAACAACTATAGCTGCGACAGTAACAAGAACATTCCCTGGACACAAAAGGGCTGCTTGATACATCCGGGTAGAGTGGGTGGTTGGAGGGGGGAGGGGAGGGGGAGTCTTCAGTGGAAATGAGAAAAATCCTGAAATGAAGCACATTTATACCTAAAACAGTTTCAAGCACACCAGCCGGGGAAGGGGGGGGGGAAGGTGAAAGCGGAAACGATGTCCTAATTTTTAGTGCACTCCCACCGCCCTCTACTGCTTCCTGCTAAGATGTATGGGGATACTTACATTGCACGGCAGATAGGCGTGGGTGCCAGCTTGACTGGTTATATTTAGATATCCATCCAATCCAGGCGACAGCGTCGTTGTGGATGGAGTCGGGCTGAAGGTGGTGGTGGTGGTGGTGGTGGTGGTGGTAGCGTTCGCAGAGGTGGACAAAAACGGCAGTGTCGAGGACGACCGTCCTGTCACTGACGACGATGGCGACAAAGTCGTTGCTGGTGACACAGACGCAGACAACGATGCTCCCGACAGTGGCAGCATAAATGATGCTGATGACGGGGACGGGGGAATGGCTGGAAGTGGCGGTCTTGTTGCTACTTCTGGTCGGGTTTGTATTACGGACGGCGACTCACTGGATGCCAGTCCGGTGTATACCCAATTCAAGCCATTACCGCGAGTGATTACTCTCGCCGTATTTTGAATGGTTTCCGTTAATTGCAAGGGAAAAGGAGTTGGATTCGCGGCGAAAGTGTATTGCGTTGCAGACAACGCTAACTGGGCTTCATGCCGTTCGTGCTGGTAGTGCTGTTGGTGTTGTATCTGTTTTTGTGACGAGGGAAGTTGGTCATAATCACTGTCACTCCTCCGTCCATTGTCATTTCTGCCCTCGATATCATTTAAAATTCCCCACGTCCTTGCTGTTGTTGCCCTCCTCGTTGCCGACGTCGTCGTCGTCGTGGTCGTCGACGACGCCACTGCCGTCGTTCTCAAAGCCGTCGTGGTCGTCGCCTCCGTCGTTGACGTTGTCACTTGCGTCAATGGAATCTTCAACAAACTCGACAATAATGACGAAGATGATGATGATGATGATGATGACGATGGCGGCGATGGTGATGGATCCTTTGTTACTGAATGTGCGTTGCCTGACACAAGGGTTGGCAGCTGGGCGCTCGTCTGCGTCGCTGGGGTCGTGGAGATGTTGTTGGCATTCGCCTCTGCTGGTTTATTTGTTCTCAGAAATTGTTTTTCATTTGCGAAATCATCGCCTCGCACTAATGATGGCGCTACTAATGCCGCTGATGTGTCTGACTGTGCCTCTGAACCTGATCCTGACAACGACTGGGTTGAGGAGCTCTCAATAGCGTTTAATGTTAAACCTGCAAAGAAGAGAAAGAGAGAGAGAGATGGAAATTAAATTTGAAATTCATGAAGTAATTTCGTTCAGTATGCCAATTTGAGAGGGGTCCTGACGGGCAGGAAAAATGGAGAACAAAAGGGTAGGTACCTGGCGATGGCAGATTGGGAATTCTTTTGGATTCTAAGGCTTCCTAGCGACAAATTGGGGCATTTAATATCACTGCCTGTGATGTGATGTAGTAGTGTGTGTTTTTCCTGTTTTTTGGAGCATCACCATGGCAACCCTGTGAGGCATTTGCAAATCGAATTAATTAAATTTTCAAGAGCCCACCACCCCCTCTCCATCGACAGGCGGAGGCCGGAGCGATTGAAGTCATTGAGAACTTCCGATGGAAGGATGTTCAATTAGGAGTAGTGGGCCCCGTCGAGGATTAACATTTCAACGCGCGAGGTAATTAAATTTTTATGGAATAAATGATTCGTTTGTCGTCTAAATCTTAGCACCTGTCAGAGTCTCATGAAAGTTTTGACAGGCCGCCGAGGTGGTTGAGTGAGATATTGTTTCCTCGGGAGCAATTCTCGCTTTCTGCCTAGATGTGACGGTTGCCGGGAAACGGCTGCTTGAGGGAATTGTGAGGGAAGCAAACTTTTTGGTGGATTATTAACGAAGGGAAGCGATTCAGGTTCATGCGATGATAGTTCATCGTTTGCAAGTGTCTGGAGGGTTTTCAAAAGATCCTTCCTCGTGACAGGTTATGACTCTCGTGTGCTTGCGATCGGGGAGCGCTGTCCACATTTTTTTGAAGATGAATAATTTATTGTCTGTCTGTTTGACGTGAAATTTTGTAGGGGAAACGCTTTGAAGTGGAATTATCTGTCTTTTTCCTTGCACATATGGATTGATTGCTCAACTGAATGGATGTATGATGTAGCAGTGCATATGATGTAATTCCTAGAAATCACATAAACCCAAGAAATTGTACGATATGTTGCTGATTTACGGAAAAGTCCTCGAAAATAATTCTGTTTGCTATTAGTATGTATTTTGAATGCTTCTCTACCAACTTATATCTAGAGTTCTCCTTTCCAAGAAACTGTAAGTGCATGTAGATATTTAAGACTTCGAAAAGTACCTGAAGTAGAGCAGCTTTCCAAGGGAGACGCTCGTTCTTCTGAAATTAGGTACTCATATGATTGCGCAAAGGACCATTGAATAACCATTCAATCACTTGTGTTGTGCAGACTACTGTTCATTCAAAACCCGGAGGGGGGCATTGCCGACCTCAACAGCATGTTTGAGGAACTTTTTTCAAAAAAAAGTACACTCGGAAGAATTAGAGAAGTAGGCGATCGCTCGGCAGACCCAGGCGGGGTGGTTGGATCATTGATTGATATCTCTCTTGCGTTCATCGCCCCTTGCGACCCCTTTAGTGGAACAGGCGGATTAAAAAGAAGAAAAATTAAAATTTAATAACTTAACAGCAGAAGAAAGAAAAGCAATTATAAAGCTTCACCAAGACGGCCAAACAATTCGATATATTGCTGAATTATTTAAAAAATCATCGACACCAATCCTTAAAGTCATTAAAGTATTTAAAGATAAAAATAGAATGGGTCCAATTACTAGGCCTGGCCGGCCCAGAATGACTACAGACCCACACGACTCAAGGATCCCTATCTCTCACTTCCAAAAATCAAAACTATTCTCCAAACGATGGACTCACCGCCGCCATGAAACCAAGCCATTCGCCACAGAGTGCACGAAGCCGGTAAAAAGGAACGAGTTGCGCGCAATGTTCCGTACATAAGCAAACAAAATGTGATGCAAACAATGAAATTCTTGAATTTTGGGATAAAGTGCTTGGGACTGATAAATCAATGATCCGCTTAAACCACAGCCATGTCCGAAATTACGTCTGGCGAAAGAAGGAGAAAGTTCTGGCATACAATTGCATTTAACCCATATTTAAAGGACGGAATAAAAGTTTATGACTTGGGATGCATTTGCTCCAATGGCGTTCCAGACGATGTGACTGGATTCTAAATCACATCCGTAGCACTATTATTACTGTATACGGAATCACCAAAGTCCATTTGGTGGTGGCTAACAGACACAGGTGTTGAGGGAACCTGACTGGTAGTCACAGCTCGACCAGAGGCTATATTCTGGTGCTACGGGAGGTCAGGAGCCCGTGAAACTTCGATTTCAGCTTGACCGTGCGGTAGGCCGCCTTGTAGGAGTATCGTGGTGGCTGTGGTTAAGTGCCCATATCGCAGGCAGAGCCATGGTTAGTGTACCGTTCTGACTGGTTTGAGTCAGGTTGTTCACCCTACTGATTCAGGCCAGGCGGTTAGGTTACATTCATTCTCAACCGGGTGCTGCGACCCATAGAGTGGCAGAGGCTTAAGAAAGGCCTCGCTCCATACCAAGGTCTGATGATTGTCCCTCAAGCATGATCTCATTTGGTACTTGGGTAACTAAGGCGTCTAATCTTGCGTTTTTTACGAATCTAGACTACAAGCCGCAAGGCAGGTGATCACGTAAAACCAAATCCCACATCTGTCCAATGGCGTTGGCAAAATTGGTTTCTTGGAGGGAAAAAACCAGCTCCGTTGAATTTAAATATTTTGAAAGACGTTGTAATACCTGAAGGACAGAGACTTATAGGAGCTGAAGAAGACGAAAAAAAAACATATTAAAGACAACAATATCCTGTTCATAGAATGGCCAACACAGGGTCCCAACCTGTAACCGATTAAAAACATATGGGCTTTACTCAGCCAAAGAATTGCTGAAGAGACCCTTCGAATTTTAACGGAATTAAAGTCCTTAATCGAATTGGAGTGAACGAAAGTCACACCAGAAGAATGTAAGAAGTAAACCCGCAGTATGTCAACCAGACTGGCGAAAATTTCTCGCTTCAATGCGGAACACTGTGGTCACTAGTTCTATATTAACCTACTTTTGGAACACTATTGCATTGACTCACACGCCCGAGATACCGAATTTGATTCCTTGGTTGATCATCTCTTTTTTTTATCACGGCACAACCTTTATGGAGTTTCAAATAAGGCGCAAAAATGTCTTAGAACTATGCCAGTTGTTAGAGTGAGCTACTACAGTTATCGCCGTGGCGTAGTGGTAAGTGGTAAGTTCGTCGACTCACACGCAGAAGGTCTAGGTTCGATTATCGGACGGTACACCTCGCATTCTTTCACGGCACTACCTCTTTCGAGTTGCTGTCAAGGAAAAGCAAATCTGTAGGCTCGTGAGAGAACAGTACCACGCACAATACGAGTTGTTGTGGTAGAAGCTAGACTCTGGTCGCTTGTCGGCTGTAGTGCTCCGCAAATATTATTATTATACTACAGTCAGGACATCAGTAGTCTCCAGCCAATTGTTTCCATTTACGATACAATAAGCCATTTAGGACCTTATTCAGTTGGAGTTGTTGAAAGGTTTAGTTTAATAGCGAAGTGAATGAACATACGGACGATTAACATCAAATATCGGTGAAATTTCGCTAAGGCAAGGGGAGAAATAGGACTTTAAGGAATTATGGATCAAAACATATCCGCAGAAGTCCTCATCAACTCCAATTTATCGAATTCCCAGAACTTGTTCCTTTCTTTATGCGCCACCTGTCCATTAACCACATATGAAGCCACTCCCTGTTACCAATAAACTACTTTCAAAAGGAGGATACATTTAATTCGTGTGTTCTGAAATATTTCGAAATTTATATAAGCTTACCCGCACCAAAGAGGCACCCTTTACTAAACTCTAGCAATCCTGAGACAAACACTGTGTGGTACTCCATACACTCCCATACAGCCTGATTCAAATTTATTGAACGGCAAACACAGGTGACAAGGTTAATAAAGACTTTTCCTTGATCTACTTGAAGAGCTCTTTAAACCAGTTTTCTTAGATTTTAAAGGTTTGAATGTTAATGTTGTGCGATTCTCGGCCAATAACGCCATAGCCATTTAGGCCAGCAACGCGAAAACTATTTGGGCCAACATTAACAATGTAGACACTATAAACGTTTTTGAACCTTTTTTACACCCAACCCAATGCATACCGCAAGTGGCCAATAATTCTTAAACGTTCTTGTCGAAATATTGGTTGATAGGGACATGAAATGATTCTTGTTCCAAAACTTCATTCAAAGTCTGCTAAACGGAAAGACAGACAGACATACCAAAATTCACGTATATGACGCTACTCACCCCCAACATGTTTCTTAATGAAATGTTCAACTATACGCAACGATCGCTTGGTATAGGTCCTTTGTCAGCAGACGACGTTCTAAAGAATCTCTTTGAGTCTAGCCTCTTAGCCCAACCTGATTAAAAGTGTCATCAACATAACTGAGCATCCCATAACCGTTAAAAAATATTGCTTTATCCCATCGAGGTACAAAGAAAAACCACCCTTTCACTTACTTATCTCCAGAAATCTCAAGATTCATTCCGTAAATTCACTTTCAGATGTTTAGCAGACCGAAGACTTTCAATGGCAACTTCTTTGCCGTCTGAAGCACCCTATCCGGCCTTAATCCCTCAATCCGCTCACAGCCAAGGACACTCGATGCGAAGAAAACAATACCCCCATTGAATCCTCAATCGATTTCATTTCGTATTTCGTTCACTCGCAAAGCCAATGTTTCGTGACCGTGAATACGTCCCAAAATAATGAGGCTTTTGTCAACAGGCACGCACAGTTCAAGGACAGGTCGCGACGCGTAACGTTTTAAAACCCAACAGGGAGTTGATCTCCCCTCCGCCGACCCCCACCCCACACCAAGCGCTCAATCTCATTTATTTTTACTGGCCTCCGTATATCCCCTGCATGAGTCGTTTCGCTGCCAGCCAGCTAGCACTTGAATTATCTCCGCACAAACGAAATCCCCACGCACACGCACCTACGCACGCACCTCCTCAGCAAACACCAGAAATGTGTCTCAGGCAGTCAGCCCGCTTACACGTCCCCATTTCTGCACCGTTTCGCCATAATTCCGTTCCCTCCCCGGCAAATAATAAATAATTTACTATCTCCCTGCTAGATGTTTTTATTTATGAGCCCTCATAAAAGGCATTGGGTGCTGGGGGGCCGGGAGCCGGGAGCCGGAACGCTTTAGTCCGCCCTGGGACCAGCCACAGCCACTCTAGTCATTAGAAAACTAATTATGTATGTGTAATCCGTTGGCCGGCTTTTAGCATCATCAGCATCGCGCTGGCAACTCTGAAATGCTTTACGACCTTCAGAGGGGCTTTTGCCTTCTGCTAAATCAAAGGAAATGTACTGCACATATTATCTACGAGCTACTGACTGTGGGAATGTCCCCCCCCCCCCACACCATGTCGCGCTCTTGCCGCAGAAACAGACACACTGGCCAGCGTGTCAGTTCAACTATTTCGGCACAGAAACTTCATGAGCCGTGAATTTCATCGCAAGACATTCTATCTAGGGTTTCGCAAGCCTCGAAGGCAACAAAGTTTCTGTATTCGCTTGGCTCCCCTCCCAGTGCTTAAGTGGAGCAGCATTTTCCCGAAAAAGAGTACAATCTACTTTGAGTCGTTGATTCGGTTATGAATTGGAGTCGACTGTCGACTGTGGACCGACGACTGTGGTGGGCGCTTGTAGGGAATGAAGTGGTGGCAGAGAGATGATTGACGAGATTGTGTGAAATACCCTACATAATGGGCGGAGGGAGGAGGTGGGGTCAATCAGAAGGAATGTGGGTTGAGCGCAGTGTCTGAGTGTGAGCGGCGACATAATTAGAGGGGACACAAAAACAATTTTACACTTAATCTTGTGTGAGATACACGACACCACGAGGTCCTTTATGAGTCCTTTACATCTTTTGATTTATTTAAATATTTCATAAGTGACTCGTATCTACATATGTGTGTTAAGTTGAATGGCATCAGTTGAAGGTATCAATTCCAACGTGATAACTGCGCATTTAAAGAATGCCTGAGATTCTACTCACAGCTTGTGGTCATCTCCCTTCCAGCTGCTCCAGCATCAATTATTACCCGGACCCAGGAAAGCAGCACATTTCATAGAAATTAGACAATCATGAAGATTCCTTATTCAAATTTATCAGAAGAAGTCGAAATTCTGGAGCTTCTAAACTGATGTGAATTGTCGGACTTTAATTACAAATTCTAATTCGAATTCCAGTGGTGTAGCAAGCAGCATTGAATGCGACAGCAGTGGCAAGGAGGCAGAAGAATAGCAAATCAGAGGAAAAGAAAATAACCAAGAGTGAGAATTGTTTGAAAAGTCCATACTTCTGAGGTCATCAGTCCGCATTTATTCATGGAATGCAAATGATGTCTGTCTCAAATAATGCATACAGTGTCGGAGGACGTCAATATCATTAAACGGGAAACATACTATTACTTTTGGAAGGATTTGCAAAGACTTAGAGGCAAATTGGGCTTCCAGTTGTCAAGACCAAGATCTCTAGCTTATGCAATCACTTGATCCGTATACCGGAGGTTCGGCTTACCTCTCCTTCTCGAACCCGGGGGCTGGTATTCGAAGACCCTCTTAGTTGGAGCTGGTTGTTGCTCAACGTGGCCGAGCCACTGTAGTCGACTGATTTTCGTTTTTCGAACTACATCCACATCTTGGTACAGCTTATATAGTTCGCGGTTGTGTCGTCTCCTACATTCGCCTTCCTCACAGACAGGACCGTATGTTCGTCGCAGAAGGAGGAAATAACTTTAAAGGAACCAAGAGTGTTGAGTGATTTTTTTTTTGTGTCAGAAATGTTTCTGTAACCGGATTATTTTGTTCATTCTTTGCGACACAGAGACAATGATGACTTTGAGTTGTCAATAGTTTCATTGAACTCTAGCACACATGTTTGTTTTTACGTGTCAAACTTCTTCTTCTCTTCCTCTTCTTGTGGCGCTACAGTCCGAGCCAGACCTGGGCCTGAACCAACATGCCTCACCAGCCGGCACGATCTTTCGCTAACTGTGTTCAGCGGCGCACTACAAGTTCGTTGAGGTACTTCTTCTGTGTGCGCCACCTTAGCCTAGGCCATTGCATTGTCCCAATGGCTCAGATTCGAAGACTTTTCGGGCAGAAGGAGTGGTGTCCATATACTCTATAGACTTCGTCGTTAAATCTTCTTCTCCAGATGCCATCAACGCAAACATCGATCGAAAATCGCAGGCAAAACTTTTCTCTCGAAAAGACTAAGGGCTTCCTCATTACCTTTTAGTGACGTCCATGTATCCGCGATATAGAGTAGGTCTGGTGTGACCAAGCTGTTATATAAAGCAAGCTTTGTGCTTCGTCCATCCTTATTCAATTGCCTCTTGAGCCCAAAGAAACAGCGATCGGCAAGAGTGATTCTGCATTTGATTCCAGGACTGGTGTTGTTGTCCCTATTTACCGCGGGGCCAAGGTAGACGAAGTCCTTGACTAGCTCGAAGTTTCTGTTGCTTAGTATGACACTTTGTCCGAGACGTCGGTGTTGTGTGTCCCTCCTTGATGGCAGCGTGTACCTCGTTTTTCCGTCATTAACCACCAGACCCATTTTAGCCGCTTCCGCTTCAATGCCAGCAACCGTCTCATTGACGGCACGCCCTGTTCGTCCAATCATGTCAATGTCGTCGGCGTAGGCTAGCAATTAAACTGACTTTTGAAAGATCGTGCCTCTGATGTTGACCTGTGAGTTACGCACGATCTTCTCAAGGATAATGTTAAAGAAGTCAGATGACCGTGCGTCGTCTTGTCTGAAAACCTTTTTGACATTCAAGATCTCGGTGAGTTCGCTTCCGACCTTGACGGAGCAGCGAGAATTCCCATCCTTTAAAATCTGACAAGTTTGGTAGGAATGCCAAAACTAAACATGACACTGTGTAGCTCGTCTCTATGCACACTGTCATATGCGGCCTTGAAATCGACGAATAGGTGGTGAGTGTCGATTTGCACTTTTATTCCAGGATCTGCCATATGTCAAACACTGTGACATATTTATGACGAAAATCCCATTCAGTTGAGTTAGAAAACACATGCCTCATCTAATAAAACAATTAAATGGAACAAAAAAAAGAAGTGAAAATGAAAAACCGGAATTAATTTTCAGTCTCCACAAATTCCACCACACAAGTGCTCCGCAATTTTTGCCACACGTGCTAACCTACATACCCACGATTTTAACTCGCACTGAACCATGAAATTGAGTTAGTACATCCTTTCATAGAAGTATGCAAACAAAAAAATAAAGCAATAATTTATCCAAACCAAATAGTTGTCCATGCGCGAAATTCAATTGCATTATGTCTAGTTTGCCGCCTGAAAAAAAGGTCACGAGCGCCCCACTGCTGAACATGCATTGTAACTGCCAATGGATTACGGGAGAAAAAATGCGTCCACACAATGTTTTGTTAATTGTTTATTGTGAACGAATTCACACGCTAATGAGGTTCTTTTTTTTCCCGCCTATATGAAGGCGGGAATTGAAGAGTGCGCTGCGAGTGTGTTCAATGTAAATTATTTGCGAGAGCTACGACATTTTCTCGGAAATGTTTGCATGTGTAAATAAGGCGGCTTATTAAAGTGTAGCTGGGACGGATTATATTTAATTCCAGGGAAGAGGTGCAGTGGAAGTATTTATTTACGGTAAATCAATTTTAAATATTACATTTTTATTTTCTCCGTTTTCCAAGAAACTTACGACAAAGTACATAAGTTTGCTGGCATAAATTAAATTGTACTTTAATTAATTTAATATGAGCGATTGTATTAAATTTATTGAGTTCTATTCACCTTGGAGATACAAAATTAGCGAACGAGTTAGAGAATTGACTGACCCACGGCGTCTTAAATTTAGGGTTTTTATAAGCCCAAGGACATACTTTCTGCTATACAGCGTGTGCTTAACCATCCAGCTGAGCAATAAACACGCAGGATACAGGTAACATGATCACTTAACCGAATAGTGCAGGAATTTCTGATTAAAGCAACCCAGGTGCGTAGTCAGTGATTGTGAGTTGGAATGCGACTTCTCTTCAGACACAAGCAGCAGCTCCACATACCATACAAAGTACTACTAGAAGTGGGACATATGTCGAGATGTGCCCATGAAAACCGACGGTCAATGGTGGCTGGTGTTGTAAAGGGTGATTTTTTAGCTATTATCTTTTTGGCAACACTGGCTTAAACAGCTGACGCACGTTTCGTGTTTTGTTTCACTGTCAAACATCTTCAGTTTGATCTATAATCTAACCATAATTCGTCTTACAAACGAACAACGCTTGCAAATTATTGAATTTTTTTATCAAAATGCGTGCTCTGTTAAGAAAGTTCATCGCGCGCTTCTTCCATTTCATGGTCAGTTCATTTTTGGCACAATAAGTAGAATTGTCAATTTTGGAGTGAATATCAGCCAGAGGCATTGCAAGAGCTACCAATGCATCCAGAAAAAGGCACAGTTTGGTGCGGTGTATGGGCTGGTGGCATCATAGGACCGTGCTTCTTCAAAGATGATGCAAATCGTAACGAAACTGTGAATGGTGAGCGCTACCGTGAGATGATATCCAACTTTTTTTTGCCCAAAATGCGAGAGCTTGGCTTGCATGACATGTGGTTTCAACATGACGGTGCCACATACCAGCCTAGAGAATGCCAAAATAGGATTAAGCGGATGAACCATTTAAGGCGCAGTCAAGGACAACATTTGCATGAAATAAAGAAAGCACACATTAAATCATATGGACCGTACTATCGATTCAAATAAAAATTTTATGCATTTTTCTGAATTTTAAATGTTTTCTTTTTGAAAAACTTTCCTATCGCGAGTTTTAAGAAGCTTTTCATTGACAATTGGTGCTTTTGGAGTGCTGTCCGCATTTCGGTCGACGCCCTGAAAAAGAATGAGATATTTTCAGTCTTGGAACCTGTAATATTTTGGCTCCTTCTGCCATGGCGACCACGTTTTATAAATCAGAAAACTCGTTCTTCTTTTTTTCTATTTATTTCATAACCCTTTATCTCATCACAAAGAAGTATCACCTACAAATAGTCGAAAACGACTTTTCGAAATGCGATTTCTCAGACATAAGGAAAATTAAAAATTTACTTTTAGCTGTTAACAAAAAGAAGCGTGCGGGTATATCAAATATAAATATTTTCATATGAAAGTCGGCACATCAGTGGCAGTTGTGCCGACTGAAGAATAAAAGCATTTGTCAGTAAAGGATTCAAAAATTTTCCGAGCAATAGTTAATCGATTTCTTTTGAAATTAATTTCGTATTGAGCAGCACGCTAAAATTTACGAAAATTAGCGTTCAAATCAAACTACATTTCGTGCACTTAGTGATTTTTTCGGTCAGCATATTCACCTCAGTGGACTTGTGAAGAGGCAGAACTGCCATGCAAATGCGAATGCACAAATTATGGTTGAAAAGCCGTTACATCCTCAAAGAGTGACTGCTTAGTGCGGTTTATGAGCTGGCGGCATCAATGGGCCGTACTTCTTCGAGATGAGGTCGATCACGCAGTTACCATAAATGGTGCCAGATCAAAATGGGCTTCTAGTGGCCAGAAATTAAATAGTTGGACCTGGATAATAAGTGCTTCCAAGAGGATGGTGTCACTTACCACAAGAACAACGAAACAATGGCGCTTTTGCGAGAGAAATTCAATGGTTACGTTAGCTTACGTCATGGTGATGTTAGTTGGCTGCCAGGATAACGTGATTTGACACCTTTGGACACCGTTTAAAAGAAAGGGGATACATCAATAAGAAAACGATAATTCAGGAGATAAGGGAGGAGATAATTTAGCACACCAAGGACCTTGAATCTGAATTATGTCTCAGAGTCGTTGAATAAATGTAGATATGCCACCAAAGCCATGGCAAGCATTTGACCAATATTATGTTTCATGTGTAATTGTCATAAATCCTTCAATCACAATAGGAAATTTAAGATAATTCTCTGCGGTTTCCATATCGTAGTGGATAAGTGCGTCACCCCCCACGCTGAAGCTCCAGGTTTGATTCCCGGACTGAACAGCGTGGATCCCACCTCTTTCGAGATGCTGAATACTCCATAGAGCACGAATTGACTACGAAAAGCTTTTCAAATATATTGGGTTGGCTCCCAAATTGTATCGTGCAGCTCCCTATGACATATCATGCAGGTTATTTGAAGTCACTTTAAAGTTTGTTTCTTCACCTTTTTTATCCTATGCACCATTACAGAGATATCAAACTCCAAATTAAATTGCCTCTTCTAGTTTGAACGGCGATATTAATGGAGACATATGGAGATGCAACCATAATGCACGATGTTAATTTTGAGTCACCCCTTAACGTCAAGTTTTCTTGCCCAACTTAATTTAACGTTTCTTAGTGTTTTCCAAATTTATCCACGGAAAGGTGCACAATTGAGCAGCGCGTTAGGATTTTTGAAACCTTTTACGAAAATGGCACTGAAATCAAAATTCTTTTTGTGCATTTCCTGATGTTTTGGTTAGCACAATCCCCTCAGTCCATTATTGTCGTTTCTTTCGTTTTCCTCTACATGCCTAAATATTAAAAAAAAAGTCAAAAAAGGTAGTATTTCGTGACAACTTAGGAAAAAAAGTGATTTTGGGCATTCTGACCCAAGCTCTCTTTACGTTAGTGGGCAAAACTGGCAGCATGGGAAAACATGCTGATTAGAAAAATTCAGAAACTGAGTGTGAACTCAATATTGACAGACAAATACTAAGTCAAACATAAAATGTCAGCTCCTTAAAAAAATGTAAAATTTGTTGTACCAAATTGTTTTAAGTCAAACTATGAACGCTTACCTTCTCATATCGTGTGTCATGACTCCTTTTTCATAGGTAAAGGCTTCAAGGAGACATCCGACTCTTAAGGGTTTCCTTTAGGTTTTCGTTTGCATATCATACCCGTCCAGGTCTTTTACCATTGTCGTACAAAATTTGTAACATGTGATAACTTGGTGCCTTTCAGTGACTCAGTTATGCTCAGGTTTCGAATCTAGTAAATATTTTTTTGTTCACAATTTATGAGGTACCCACTTGTCGATTTTTTTTTGCACTTCCACTTTTCCGATTAATCCAAATAGAATCTTAAAGAATTCTGTAGGATCAAATGAAAGTGGGGTAAGTGCAATTTTTCGCTGTCTGCCTATTTGGAACAGTTTCTTGTACGTATCCACTCGCACTTGTCAACAATTTCAACCACCTCGCATGACTTAGAATAGTGAGGAGCTCCATACGCAATTTCTTTAAACGTTTATACCCCCAGCAGTGTGTCCCCGAATTCCCATCAAAAGTCATCCATTCAGAAGTAATAAAAGCAGTCAAAAGTAATGAATCAGTTGAAGCATTAAAAGCAAACTGTAACAGATTTCGTAGAACCTGCCTCAAGCTGACCCATTTGCAGCGCTCGACTAGTTCTGCTTAGTCAACACTCCATTCGAGAAAATAATATTCTCTATTTGCAAACTACCTTTGAAATTGCAATCAAAAGTCTGTTGGCACACGGAAACTGGCAAACGATACAGGACCTCACCAAACCCGGTATTGGGCAATTATTCTCCAAGTACCTCATATTTTTAGAATGCAATAAGAATTCAAAAGCCAAGCATCAAAGAATTTTCGTTCGAAAACCGATTCGGCCTTTAATTAACTATATACTCGTACATCGGAAAATATCAAGCAAGCAAGCCACAGCGTCCACATAAAACTACTCCATGCGAGGCACACTCAGAAGTCATCTCCTGTGTTGACAAGGACAAGTCGAAATTGAAAATTTGAAGATAAATCAGATGCTTACATAAAATTCAAATGGCCATCATCCACCCCAAAAGCGGTCTAGTTCACTTTCTTGTCGAGACGACGACGACGACGACGCACAGAGAAGGCATTCGCACCCCACCTCAGTCCCAGTTGAGTTGGAATTCGAATTTTCTCCCTAGAATACGCAAGCCAACACCAGCACATCGGACACGAGCACCGAACCCCAAAAAGCTTTTCAAACCATCTTAAATATATTTTAATTTAAATTCTCCCCCTCCCCCACTCCCCCCCACAAACACACACACACCCCGGACTGAGTCCGGATGAGTGAAACTATTAAAATGCAAATTGAATTCAACTTCCGTTTTTTCGTAGTTCTCGCATTTCTATGCGGGCTCCCTGCGAACCGGGCGACCCATCTGGACCGGGGATAGTCCCCTTAAATGTCCGTACATGGCGAAATTATTTATATTTGTTCGCCTATCGGTGCGTTAATTTATTCACGATAAATATGCGAACATTTTTTTCCCCGGCGAACAGCGCTTGACTAGTGGCTAGCGGCTGCGGCCGGTGGCCGGTGGCTGGTGGCTGGCGGCGGGACCGTTGCCGGCCGAGAGACAATGCAAAAAATGAGGCTTTTACATACGCCATCAGTTTTCATGGCTTGGCCGTTTGCAAGAGTTTTTGTAAATTTTTCAAAGTTAATTGTATTAAAAGTTGGTGGTGCGCGGCTTAGAGTGGGACGGGCCCGGGGGTGGGGCTGCTAACAAATTGGCGAAGATTAACTTCCGACCAATAAATGATTGCCGTAGAATTGGCTTTCGCCGCAGCGCCGGCGAAGGGAGAAGTAGTTATGCCCCGGAATTTCCGGTCGCTAATGGGATAAAGAGAGTTTAGAAAATTAATTGGACTTTATGGAAGACTGAAGCGAGGGTATTAGATAGTTTAAGAGTTGCAATTTCATTTGATTAAGGGTCGCCCAATGGTGGCGTGGAGCACTCATGTTCGAGGTTTCAATTTTGCTCGTAGATAAGTGTCAGAACGTGGGACCTTGCCTGAGTGGTAATTGAGTTGGAGCAATTATTTTTAATCTGATTTGTAGTCGAGTCAAGTCACTCGGATGGAGGGGGGTGGGATCCTGGAAAGGATTACTTATTCAGATGGGTGTCATTACCCGCTGCTTGAGTGCTCGTAAATTTTGAGGAAAAAATTCTGATAGAAGTTCAAATTTTTCTCATTTTCTGTTTTATGAGAAAAATTAAGCATTTTCATACGACGGCGTTCAGGGATATTCGGGGAATTCTTCTGTTCGCAGAAGTGAAGACGAGGTTTCTTTTTTAAGGAATTGGAGTGTACAGGATGTGAGTGATGAGGGGAAAGTAAAATTGAAAGATGAATTGGAATGGGGTTCTGGGAATCCTAGGGGTGATACAAGGACGGAAGGGTGGTTGAGCCGTTTGAAGGAATATCAAAAACAGGAACTGAGGGATGGAAACATGATCTCTTCTGGATACTTGCAAATGATGAAAAAAAAAATTAAATGAATTCCTCCTGGAACATGTTGTTCTCAATCCAGAAGTGTGGATTGATTCGACAAATCAATGAAAACAGGAGAAAGAGTTGATATCTACTCACTCTGAAAACCTACAAAAGATCGCTGTTTTAATGCAGCCTACAGTGTGCGTCAATTGAATGTTGACACCTTTTGGTTTTGCCTATCAAAACTACTGATGGATTTAACAGCTTAATCCTAAATTAACTATAAATTTGCAATAATTACTAAATTCGATGTTTAAAATTTATGATAAAAATAATTAAAAGAATAATATTAGTAAGAAATGATATTAAAATTCAAAAACTTGTTTTAAAATTCAGAAAGACTGCTAAGGCAACGACCTAAGAAACAACTCTTGAAGTTATGACCGAACCCAACAGTGTGTAAAAACAAAATGAGTAAAAACTATTCAAGCAAACTGAGGAAACTGACGACTGAAGTAAAACGTTTTCGGTATCTGGCTGGGAGTCTTTTGCATAAATTATGAAAAAAAATCCCTTCTACATCTACAAGGGCTGTGAAAGTACCGAAATACGAATAAGTTACAATGACACTTAAAGTGGACTGAGATCTGCGGAAAAACTATATACACAAGTAAAAGTACGTAAAGTAAAGTGAAAGTACGTAAAACAAATTATTGCTATAATGTTGGAATTTCCACACAAAAATACCCGACAAAGAAAGCCAAGTAATACGACATTAAAGAAGAATATTGGATCTCAGGTAAAAGAAAAATGTTTCAACTGTCTGTTGACACTCACTGTAGAAGCAAACGAAAGTTTCAAAAAGAAACAATTCACCCTCTAATCCTTTGGTTCATATCATTGGCAGATAGAATATATTGAGCAACACGTACAGTTTGATGGTTTTGTTACAATAACTGGTAAACTTGGTGGTCGCCGTGGCGTGGTAAGTGCGTCAACCGCCACGCAAAATGTCTAGGTTCGATTCCCGGACGGGAAATTTCACATTCTTTCACGGCACCACCACTTTCGAGTTGCTAACAACATCCAAAGAGTATTAATTGTCTATGAAAAGTTTCTCAAATCTCGCCGTTTGGGGTCGACAAAAAACTGTAGGTCTCTTCTACTCGTGAGAGAACAGTAGCACTCACAACACGAGTAGTTGTTGTAGAAGATAGGCACTGGTCCCTTGTGGTCTGTAGTGCAACTAAATTAATATTATTATTAATAAATGGTAAAGTAACAAAATAGATATTTGGCTGGAATATATTAAAGTCGCCACAGCCATATAGCCCCATTATCAAGTGCTCATTTTTCCAATTTCAAAGTGTATCGATGTAGAAGCACTTTCCCGATAGCTGCTTAGCGGTAATCCAGATCAAGACCCTGTAAAAGAAAAGTCTTCTTCACCATGCAATTGTTTTTGTGAGCCCACTTTGTGCAAATTTTCCTTAATCTCCTCATTTGCTTGGTATGTGAAGTGATTTTGTTCAATAATTTTGTAACGACGCTTCACGCTTCATGGCAAAATTTTTTGAAAAAAATTTTATGGCATGAGCTCGTTCTAAAAGGGGTCTGTGAGTTGTGAGGCGGCTTGAAAATGAATTTGATTTGAGTCTACGAACCCACCACTAGAACCTGTATATTAATGGACCCAATTCCACTGCTGGAACATGAGTTTGATAAAATCTGTTTACACATCTGAAGGGCGCTAGAAGAAATATCATTTCTGGCTGTACTTCAAGCCATAAAGTTCATCCTATGGGCTCCAAGATCTCTAATTTTCTTTCAATGAGCTCGCAATAGTTAGATTCCAAACCACTTGTGTGCGCCACATTAGCCTAGGCCGTTCTCTATTGTGTTGTCCCAATGGCTCAGATGTTGTAAGTAAATACTGATTAGGAGTATATTAAAGGTTTTCTCACAAATTTCATCTGCATCACTGAAACCTTCATTGCGGAGATGCAATGTGCAACTGAATGTCTGTGCATGACGCTCTTGAGAATGCACGGAAAAAATTATGATTGGATTCATTTGAAACAAAAAAGTGCATTAAAGCCAATACGACAATTAATTAAGTTTTCTTTTAAAAGAAACTAACTTCAACTCTGTTACTAAGCGATGCACTGCCTCGCTTTTCTTAAGGCAAAACGTAACGAAGATACCATTGAACTCAATAAGATACACATTCAAATGGTTCTACGTATTTGTTCAGAACAAAGTCAGCACATTCAAATCTCGAATTTATCCTGTCCCTTGTCGTTGCTTAGACAATGCTTTGATCCGCTTTTATTTACGCTCACAGACCACATAATTTCCAAAGCAGTAATGAGGTGAGTGAAATATTTGTGGCTTGCCATTGTATATAACATTCTGGTAGCTATGTCGAATTCTAATAATTATGTAATCGATATCAACTTAATGGCGTTAGAATTTCTGAGAATAGCATCGAATTAGTTCCATTTATGGATATATGTACATCAGTGCCTTTGAAAGCTTAAGATCCTTAGTTTTACCACAACGTCACGCTTTAAGGCATGGTACACATTTAAAAATTAGTTTTTGGAAGTAATGAGTTCAACTTCGTCATCGGTTTTCGTGACAGGCCAGGCGATAAAACGTCTCCGCAGTTTTTTGTCACTAGACGATGTTTGTGTCCATATATCCAGAAACACTAATTTGATTGTGTCAATCGAATACGCGTGCTGGGACTGACTATATTTTCGGTGAAAGTAGTTGGTAGATTTGAGTGAGACAGCAGCCCACCGGGGACCACGACGTAGTTTCTTTTTCAACTACTCGTGTTGTACTTTTGTTCCTTTACGAGAAGAAGAAACCTACAATTTCTTGCCGATCCCAAAGGACGAGATTTGAAAAGCTTTTCAGAAACAATTAGTACTCTTTGAGTGTTGTCAGCAACTCGAAAGAGGCGGTGCTGTGAAAAGGCGTGGCGTTCAGTCCGGGAATCAAACCTAGAACCTTCGGTGTGTGGGTCGACGCACGAGTACCTACTACGACACGGCGACCACTGTATAATTTTTCGATCGTGCTAAAAGCTATGCTGAGTGAAACATTTGAAGAAGTACAGGGGTGATGCTTTTCATACTGCTACAAAACATTCCACAAAACTTATACAGATTATGGTGAGGATGCTGTGAGTAAAAGCCAGTCAAAATAGAGGTTTGTTGAAGTCGATTTCATGAAAGACTTGACGGGCCCTTGCCGATCTGTCACTGAAAAGTTAATGAACTTGAATCCCATTAGTTACTAGCAGTCCGGTACAATGCTATTAGCGAACAGTGGAGGCACTAAGCATCAAAAATAACCCAATTTGGAATCATCTAAAACGAGCAAGCTGCTCAAAGTTATTCGAGGTTTGGGTACAACATGAATAAACGCAAAGGAGTTGAATTGATGGAACGCGATCAGTGAAACCTTGCTGAAACTTAAAGAAGTGGAACAATTTTTGAAGCAATTCCATACGTGCGATGGATTCAAGCGATAATGTCATGAGACGGCGATCGAAAACAACAGACTTTCTGGTCTAGCTTGACGGCAAGCAATGTAAAGGAAAGTATTTAGTGGGAATACCTATTCTAAGCTGCAAGAACATGATGGTCGCCGTGGTGCAGTGGGTGAGGGCGTCAACTTACACGCCGAAGGTTTCATGTTCGATTCCAAGACGAGAACACGTTGAACTTTGTATGGGGCTACCTCTTACGAGTTACTGAAAACAATCAAAGGAAAGTACTAATTGTCTATGTCTCATATCCCGACGTTCGAAATTGGAAAAAAAACAGTAGGTCCCTTCTACACAACACGAGTAGTTTATGCAAAAGCTAGGCCCTTGCTCCTTGTGGGCTGTAGTGCCACTTAATTTATATAAGAACGTTCCGAAATAACTAACTCTATATTCTACTGCGCACAACTCGACCATTTGAAAATTAGGAATCAGGATGCAGCGACCAGAAAGGGAGTTGTCGTTCACCATAAGAAGTCTTAGCCACACACATCTTTCATGGTTCAGGACAAATGTAGCTCTGTTGCCAAGCTTTGAGGCATCGGCGTATTGGTCGAACCTAAGTTTCTCTGACAGGTTTTTTTCTGCTCACAGAAGAGCTGTTGATAATCAGATGGTCAAGTTTTTCGCTGATAAGCTACTAAAGTTCAACACGGGTGGAATTATGGAGCTGCTCGGAAATGGCAAAAAATCCTAGACCATAATGCCTAGAATTTACTTGATCAAAATCGATTTTTTTTTCTCAGAAATGTACCAAAAAGTAACGGAGGCTCTTTACTGATCCTTTATTCACTCATTTACATTTTTAATGTAGAAGTGAAACACTCTCTGATCTTGAAACGATTTTTTTCTGTCTCCTAAAGGATCTTCGTCATGACTTCAGTCGTAGACCACAGCACAGTTCGAAGTGGATCTAGAACACACCCAACATACATCCTTACATGATAGGACATCCTTAGCATCGAAAGGTGCTTAGTACATCTTCGTATATCTTGTACAAGTCGGTCGATGGGATTATACTGTACTAACAAAGAAATAGACACGCTGCGAACTATACCCAGGTTTCGTTTGTTTGCATGAGTCTATGAAGCAATTGTAAATGAAAGGAAGCAAGGCCTGGTCCCTTGTGGGATGTAGTCCCACCCAATTATTAACCGACGTCTGCTTCGCTAAATAAAATAAATTCTGTTGTACTGCAGCCCACCAGTGATAAGCTTCTTCTTTAGCCACTCGTATTATGCCTGCTATTCATCTGTCGTGGAAGGGACCTAGATTTTAATGATGACTTCGAAAAGCGACATATGAGAAGGTTTTCATTGAACTTACTTTCGGAGTGTTGTCAACAGTTCAAAAGAGTGAATCTGTAAGGCAAGATAAACGAAGGATTCGTGCTTAGACCTCATGACTGAGAATCAATGAACTGACCAACTATTCCACGGAAGTGAATTGGTCGATGGAATGGAACAACAGATGAGTCAAATATGAACTTTAAGGAGTAGCAGTCACGAGCTCAAAGAATTTTAAACCTTCTTCAGCCAACAATTGCCTCAAGTCAAGAAAACGTATATTTACAATTTAATATCAAAGACCAGACAGATTGGAAGAAATCAATAGGTTCCGACTTACTGTCGCAACCTACTACCAAAAACATACATTTTGACTTTAAGGATTACAATACATATAGGCCACACACATGAGTTCAAATCACTTATCCTCTTTAGAGTCCTGACAACTTCCAGATAAAATCTAATTCACATCCCTGTACGAAATTGCGTAGAACTCTTAAAACTTATTTCGTATTTCTTGGCAAGCGATTTTGTCACAGCACCAATCCCCTGACAATTTTCCAAATCTCCTTTCAAAAATAGAAAACCATGCGTTGTAGAGGGCACAAAAAACTCCGACCTTATTTTTTTTTACAACACACACAAACACACACCCCGGAAGGGACCACACTCAGAGACATCAAGTTCACGGAGAGCGGCACCTTTATTTACCAATTCAAGTTTATTGCCCCCACGTCCAAACTGAAACAGGATTACAGCCCTAAGCTGTCCACGAGGAAATTGCTTCAGCAAATGATAATAGAATTAGCCCACTAGCTACAATCGCCCCATCCGCCCTATAACCCCACCGCCCCGCGGCAACCAACAAAGCAACCCAACAACCAAACACTCAACTATGTAGGACTATCATAACACACTATCTTTCGTCCAGTGGTGGTATCTTCCTTTTTCCTCCTGAATCTCTTGGATTAACATCCCAAAAGAAAATCCGATTTAAACTTTCCCTATTAAAAAATAACGAGAAAAATATTTTTATGACTGCTAGAGACTGTCAGTGCGCCTTGTCTTGTTGTTGGGCGCCTCTGTTGTTGGTGAGAAGTGAAACAGTTTACCCCCAAACAAGGCATCGAAACGAAACTTTCCAAGGTCCTTTCGGAAATTACTTAAAGGCCAGCATGCAGTGTGTGTGCGATAGTCTTCTAGACCTAGAGCCCAGCCCAGAGAACTGTGAACTGTGCCAACTTCAAGAACTCACCGCACAGACAAATTGAGGACCGCGCCGGACAGCTAACTGCGCGGCGGCGATGTGGAAATGGAATGGAGGTGAAAAAGGAAGGGATTGTGAAAATGTGAAGCATCCTTGGGAAAATATTCTCTTCGAGTACTTACCCGGAACATATACGAAAATAATAAATACTGTCAGCCATGCAAGGGATAGCATCCTCCTTGGATATATAAGTTAATGCAGCGATTTCCTGTGTGTCGGTCGTGCTGTAACTACGCTCCAGCCTCACAGCAGACGATTTCGCATTCGTAGAGCAGAGCGGCGCACTGAAGGATGTGTCCAACAGCCAGCGGAACTACCACCAAATAGAAATGTAAACATAAATTATAGGTGGCCAGCTTTTATTCTTGCTCGTTCGTTTTTCCTTCGGCTGCCAAATGGGATAATCCTTGCAAAACACTATCTTTCATGTATGTGTGTGAATTGGTGAGATGGGAGGAAGTGCAGTAAGATCTTCCGCAATGTGTTCACAAGCCAAGAACCAAGAACTGGACAGGGACACACATCAGAACACAAATTCAATGAAATAAAAACAAAACCGAAGGAACGGACGACAATCGCCGATAATGGATTGCCCTATCACTCGAATATGCAAATGGCAAATGGCAAATGGCCCACACACAACCGCATGCAAAAAGAAAGGCCCGTGAGTTCTTTGGCGTGGTTCGCTGTTCCCTGACACAGAACGATGATAATTTAATTCACTTGTCATTCACATTTTGCACATCAATCAACGACCCGCACTGAATCACACGAAAGTTGTCAAACATGAAGGATCTCCGGTGGTCGTGAATCCTTCTGGGTGCAAGCATTTTTTTCCTTCCCACACACCTGCTGCCCTGCTCTCGAGAATCGCGCCGCACTGATATCCTTTTGCTTCGGTATTCGGACTTGAGTGAACAAAAAAAAAACCCCAATACAACTAATGACTCTGATTATGATTATCTGCGAGTGAACTGTACGGATGGGACATTTTATTCGGTCGTGCGACGCAATGACATCACGCTACACCGGCAAAATCACAACTAAACCGAGATGATGATTACAGAGGCACCGAGTCTCTGGTCTGTGAACCCACGAGCCAGCCAACACACCCCCGACGGACGGAATCGCACAGTACACGAAACAGGATACAGAGGAGCGCCAGAATGGTTGTTGTTGACGGTGATGATGATGCAGAATGTGTTTCCTGTACCATGTTACTACGTAGGTGCTTGACGGCCACCAAAGGGAGTCAATCGGCGATAGACGCCGTGTGAGATGAGCTGAGTTTGTGCGCTGCGATGGCAACGCGACCGGTCTTCTGGGGAAGGATGGTTTGCAGCAAGAGCAGTGACATGCGCAGTCGGCACACACGGTTTGCTCTCAATTTGCCAAGAGTTCCTGATCCTGGATGCAATTTACAGATAACGAACCATTGGGCCTACGAACGGAGCAAGGAGCAGCCATAGCAGCAGCAAACCAGCAGAACAGAAACGCAAAATAGCAGAAGAGCAGAAGAGCAGCAGAGCTAGGCAGCAGTTAATCACCCCAATTGTTCGGCTCGATGTCATGCGGTTTTCCAATATTGGGTCAAGCGAATAAATTAGGATTAATCGTCCTTATCTTCGGTTCGTTCGGTTCTTCTTGTTTCCTATGTTTTCCATTTTTTTCTTTCTTTTTGTTCTCCCTTGTTGTTTAAATTTGTGTGAACGGTTGAGTGGATTATGCACACATCCATACGCTTCCGGGGCCCCTGCCACCCCCGCCAATGGACCCACATGCATGGGACGAGCAGGTCCTGATCCCGGAAATTAGGTTAGGTTAGGCAATGTGTGCCTAATAGCCCTCGTTTATCTGGGAACGATATCTCCTCCACTTCCCTTCGTTTCGCACGCGGGTATGTGTGTGTGTCCTGAATTAGGTCGTTATATTAATTTTGTAAAAGACACCAAAGTTGTACCACCGCATTACAAGGTGGTGGCCGCACCTGATTACGGTCTTATCGGGCATCGGTAGGTGGGCACTATTGGCCGTGCGGCAATGGCTGTGGTTGCGGTGGTGACGTTATTGAGCCAGGGCAACATTTTCTGCCAACCGGTTTTTGGCCTACAGGTCCTTTGTGAAGCCGGCTTATGCCTGGACTCGGAAATGTTTTATTCGGTCACTGCAGATGTACTGGCCCTGCCTGGGTGGCAGAACATTTGTGTGGGGAATTAGTTACGTACGTATGGGGTGGGTTGTGGTGATCATTAATGGACTATGAGTGTCATTTTCGTGTTGTCGTTGTTGTTGTGATATACAAGGTGGGGGGGCCACTACGCCACCGCCGACAGTATCGGAGCAGTGAAAGTTAATTAGGTTATTCCAATAGAATGTGCCTGTGCCATGGCGGAGGCATCATTATTTCTTCTTCTTCTTTCGCAATTTTTTTTTCGCTGCTGCTCCTGTTGTTGTTGTCCTTTGGCTATCCTCTTCTTTGCTTATTGCAAATCACATTAGGACAAAATTAGATTCGAAGGAGCGCCTGGGGACTATGAAATGTCAATTAGGATATCTAAAAGAGAAATATATTTTGGGTGTACGCATTTCGATGGGGTGGCGCGTGAGAGGTGTATTCAATCATAATTCATCCTAGGGGTGGACCTTTGCGAAAGGTACGTATATACGTGGGGTTCAGCCGTGAAGTTGAAGGCCGTCGGTGAATAACGTCGGTAATGGTGTACAAAATGAGAAGGTTGTGTTGCTCAGCAATTATTAATGTTGCAGTTATGTACATAATTGTTTATGGCCAACAAATGGGGGCAAGATTACTGCACTTTATATTTATTGAAAAATCCGTCTGTTGGTAATTTAAAGTTGTGCAATTTTATTTTAATAGAAACGAACATTTTTATACTAGCTGAACTAAGTTTCCTGGTATTCCTTTTCAATGAACGTTGTCCTGAACCAACTTGACTATCACTTTTTTTCTAATTGGCGCGCGCTAAAGTGATTATGTAGTACCCTTAAGTAACCGAAATTAAGTCACAGCAAGGGCCGAAGGTATAGGGGAAGAGATGCAAACGAGGTACCGGTGCACATTGCTTTTAAATGCCTGTGGATTGTAATGAGGGGAAAAATTTGAGCTGGGAAGAACAATCCATGTTCGTGTAGTGCGGCTGAAGAAGAAGTCTCTGAACTTAACTGTACGTTCAAAGGTGGCCTTAAGGCATTCCCAGCGAGGCGAGTATTGCGGGTAAATTCTTGAAGGGGAGGAATGCGACTGGCTAATTCATTAGAGCATTGTTTATTACAATAGCGATTAAATTATTGATTAAGACGCAACATTTCGTCGATGTTCGAGCGAGTCGATTGACTTCGCAGCATTAGTATTACCAATAAGTTTTATCGCTCGCTGTTGAATTCTGTCTACTAGGTGCAGTAAGATCTTAGGGTCTTCAGACCAGATAGGAGCTTTATACTCACGTTTTGGGCGGATGTAAGCCTCATATATTGTTGCCAGATCAAAAAGGGTAAAATATTATATTTCTTGCAACGCTTTAGGACACCTAGACATTTCGCTGCATTTTTGGCGATCTCGAATATGTGATCGTTCCAACTAAGTGTTGAGTTGATACACATACCGATGATGGGAAGTCATTCGCTTTTAGCAGTGCTAGAGACAATCATGGATAATGACTGGCGATTTTGGGAACGCTTGACAACACTAGGTCTTGGAAGCATTATATTTTCTCCCTATTCTTCATACCACAATTAATTATGCCGTCAAGATCAGAATTTAATGAGCTTAACATACGCTGCCGTTCCATGTCTATGGCCGAAGAGGAGGATCGAGGGCCAAGGAATGAATATAAAAAGCTGAGGGTACTGTCGTCAGGGCAGGAGTGAGATTAGAAGTGTCAGACAGGAGATTATTTATAAAAGTGAGGAAGAGTGCCGGAGACAAAACGGAGCCCTGGGGAACACCAGCATCAATATGGTGAATATCAGACTTGAACCCTTCCAATACGACTTGAATTGAACGGTTAGAAAGGTAATTTCTAATTCATTGAACAAGATATTCGTCGACAGCATAAGCACGCATTTTCGACAAGAGAGCCTGATGCCAGATTCTGTCAAATGCCTTTGAAATATCAAGCGCAACAATCTTGCTTTCGCCTACATTGTTCAAGGATTGGTTCCATTTTTCGGTGAGATATGACATTAAATCACCAGTTGACTTAAATTTATAGTAGTGTAAATAGTTTATCCTTAATAGATGTACAAAAATTAAAAAATAAAATTAAAATTGAAAGAAGGTTGTATATTAAGCCGGACAAATCAGAGTAACACTCGAGCGAAAGGATTTCCTTTATATGGTTTCGTTTCCGTAACGAAATTATTTTAACTTCGGTAAGTTCGTCTGTATGTCACCCTCCTACGAACTTTATGAAACAGTGCGGATAAAGTTTCTGAATAAATTTGATTTTCGTATGAAATTGGATGCGTAATTTGCATTCTTAACTTTTTTAAAAAATTGCCATGCTATGTCGAAAATGGAGCTCTATACCTAGTGGATAAAAAACTTGGACCGAAGACCACCTAGCGGAAACTGAACAACTTGTAGATGAGCCGCTGGGAATTTAGGACATCTGCTCGACAAGTATTTCATCCCCCCGACTTGGACGAAAACAAGATACGTATCAGGGCTAAAGTTAAGCAAAGCCGCTGAAGTTGTCTGACTATCCGCAGAACTTTTTAAGACAATTGGAAATAATGCGGTTGCACCAACTCTTCTGTATGACATTGTCGAAAAAAAGCCTGCCCGATGAGTGAAAGCTAAGTCCTGTACGATCCACAAGAAAGGTTTTTCGTAAGTTTTCCTAAGACTACATACAAGTTCCTCTCTGCCGTCTTACAAGACAGCGTGAAACCATTCATAATCAGACAGTTCCCTATCAGCGTTATATCAAGCCAAGGATATCCGTCAAAGGCCTGATTTTCACACTGCAGAAAATTCTGGAAAAAAACACAAAATGTACAATTCGACATCCACAACCTATATATTTGCTGACTTCAGGGCCACAAATCTGCATCCTAGCCGAAATGATCCTCATTAACATGATTTGTTTAAAGTGGCGAACATGAGATCGCCAACAAGGAAGGAGAATTAGAAATAGAAAAGGCTCCTTCACTAGCTCACTGGCGGACTAATTGGATAAAGTCAAAAAAGAAAAAAAAAAGAAAAACGGATGGACATATAAACTCATCACCGACATCGCTACGTAGATATCACGGCTGTTGGGAAACTGCAGTTACCACATTAAAAATTATCTGTCAGGTTGTGAAGGCTATCGCACATACCTTCAAAAACGTGAATACTATAGCTAGCCACTTTGCTTGGAATGTCCAAATGTGGAAGAGAATGTTTAGCATGTAGTCTTGCACTGAATCTGTCAATTTCAGAACACGTGTCGTTTACCGCATGCAACATCAGACAATGGAGAGAAACCTCTACATTCGTGATAGCTGCGCCAGAACAACTGCAAAGAGTCGAATCACAAGGAATTGCATATGATACCGCCTCTTGGCATGTAACATTATTAGTGCTAACCAGGCCTACGAAGAGTGGTGTAAGTGTGGAGGTTGTGGATTAGTATTAGACGTCATCCCGTAGTCAAGTGTCGCGGGTTATGAATCGTGCTAGTAGGTCTGTCTATCTTTGTGTAGATTTCAACACCTTTGGGCGCATAAAAAATGGTCACTTGTCTCGGCGTGCAAATAAAATGTTTTACAGCGCTAGTCTCCTAGTCCTAGCCTTGACATTTCTACCAAACTCGTTAGTTTCTTTATGTAGTGGAATAGAATCAAAAAGAGTAATTTATTTTTGTACGTCACTGTTCTTAACGAATACACGCCAACTACTATCCCGCAAATGTATCGGTTCTACTGATCGGATGATCAATCCGAAAAGTCTCCACTTCTGGACAAAAGATGTTGCTAAATGTAACCCTAGAAATAACCAGCCCATTATTAAAGAAGAGTTTGTACCGTGTGCACGTGTGTTGTTTTTCTAAGCCTCATCAGAATCGCTACCTTTAGAATGACAATGAAGAATTTTCGACGCTGCATCAAAGTCGGCCTAAAATGTCAAACAAACTTTTAAACAAGGCTAAGCGCTATTTTCTCTTGTCTTTCAACATAATTCTTGAGAAGATCGTGCTCACACACTTACAAGTCAATACAAGAGACACTATCTTCCAAAAGTTCGATCACCTGCTGTCTAACGCGGATGACGACGTGATCGGAGAAATACAGCGACCTGTCGATGAGGGATTAGCTGGTATGAGAATGAAAGTGGCTAAAGTGGGTCTGGTGGAATACGAGGAAAGAACAGAGAACACTCCAACATCAAGGAAGGAAGCACGTTATCGACTTTGACAGATAGAGCATGGATAGCAAACGCTTTGAGGTAGTCAATGTCAACAACAACAGCAGTACCGAAATTGGACAAAGAATCACAAGTGCGAATGACAGTTTCATAAGGTTCAAGAGCCCACTGAATCATTGAACATCTCTGTTCTGTTGCATTGGCATCGAATCTTGAATGTATTTAAAAGCGGATGAGCAAGGTTTTTTGATCCTGTTTTCGTTTATGATATTTAGAGGAGAAGACTTAAGCACGAACGAAGGATGTACGCTGACATGCGGATAGTCAAGTAACTACGGAGACAAAACTTAAGATGCCTGGGCCATGTAGAGCGGATGAATAATACTGCTTCCACCCGAACGGTGTAGCCGTTTGGTGAGGAAGACTCCATTAAGAGAATTCAGTAAATGGGGAGGGGTATAGTAAATGTTTTCTGGCCGTTAGCTGCTTTAAAAACGACATTTTTAAGTTATTGGGCATCAAACATGCTTTCACATCTACTAGCTTCTGTCCGTACATAAAAAATGTAAGCATTTAGCTCCACTCTGTGGACGATTACGTTGGAGACGTTAAACTCTTCAGGCATTCCTTAAGTACTCCTATTTGGTGTGTAGTGTAACTTGTGCAGTTTGCACTCCAAAAGTCCTGTTTCAGACCTCACTCGAGCTGGCATCTCTCGCTTAATAAAAAACAATTTTTAATGACATCTTCGACCACAACATCCACTCTTTCAGTCAAAACATATTTGCAATCAAGCTCTATTCAGAGGAACCTCGTCTATCAGAATTGCTAACACAAAAATCCCAAACGTCATTCGGAAGAAATTGAAAACCATTAACTGCACAGCTTCACTGCCCTGGGCCCTGAATTGCCAGTCAAAACTATCGTCCTCCCAATCCATTCAAGCAAAGAGGATTCACGTACTTCCGCCCGTCCAGGGACAGCAATGATGTTCTAGTCTTTCACCGTTTTTCCCCCGACACTTGACAAAATTTTAAATTTCGGCATATTTCAACCGAAATTCCGGTGATTCCAAGGTCGTAGGGATTGGGCACAGCCCCCCCCCCCCTCCTACTCAATCGAACGGTATCCCCAATTCATGCATAAAATATAAGAGTGCGCGTTAAGACACCGATGAGGGAGTGGGGTCGGGCGGGAGGAAATAAAAACGCTTGTTTCATTTTCTTTTATTTCCGCTTTTCCCTTGCACATCAAAGCGATATGTGACGGTGATAATGATAATGATGATGATGATGATGGCGATGGCGATGGCGATGGCGATTGCTACGTCGATGGCAGCGATGATAAGACCATCAACGTTGTCCACACGAAGACTGAGCGAGGTGACGTGCACAGGATGCCGGCCGCACCAATTGACATTACTCACCTACGTGCGGGTTGCGAATGGAGTCTCATCTTCGTCCGAGTAGCCGAGCACACATTTCATTTCAGGACGTATTGATAAGGAAGACACACTCGTACGGGGGGAGACCATCAAAATTCTTCGATGCCCGCGCGTAAGGATAATAAAGCACGCTGTGTTTATGATGGAGCCGACACACTCATCCATTAATGCAAGGGCACCCACATCCCGGCGCAGACGACACATCCTTCGCCTCATAAATTCTCCCTCGGCGAAGACAGCCGTATCACAACCGCCAGCCATGACACAGTAACCGGCACGGACCGGTGGTGGCTGTAGTTTCGGATACAGGCGGTGGCGGGTCGTTCCGTGACATCGACTGGCCCGCAAACTTAGCGAGATCCAAGTCATTTATCATCTTTTTTGTTTTAACCTAGGCATTCGGATGGACCGGGTTTCGAGGAAGGTTTGAGGATATAATTTGCAATCATTGCGGTGCGCCCCTCAGCTCCGGCGTCTATGCCTATGCGTGTTTTTTTTTTATTTACGGTCAATTGAGGTATGCTTTATGGCGCCAATAAAGCATGTCTCCCTAATCTTTGAGTCCGGGGCCGGGGTAGCTTTGGATCAGAGGTTGGAGGAGTCGACGGCGAGGTACTTTGCCGCGGCCATATATCTTCGAGCTGTGGAAAGTGAATAAATGCAGGCAATCAAGCGAACGACTGCGTCAGAGTAACGTCTCTATTTGACAGCCCTTCACTGTCCCACCTGTCGGAAATGTGATTGGGGCTCTGGGGCGTCTACGTATAAATAAATATCGGCTCTTTGTTTCATTGAAACTGACAAAGGCCTTTACGGGAGCATCGCTTCAGATTGATTACCGGTCCAATAATATTTTTATTTCCCGCTCCGTCCCGGTATCGGCTGCGGTCGGGGGGCGGTGGTGGGAGGGTGGCGTTATTTATTTAGTGCTTTATGGTGAGAATTAATGTCTGGCGAGACTCGCACGCGCTACGTGTTGGATCTGTTCTCAGTAATTCGGCATAAGTTAGTTAATTCATGGCGGGATATAAATTTCGGGGGATGGTGCGAAATTTGTTGCTATAAATTCGTTTTGAGCATCGAATGGGAGCGGCTATATGGGAGGGAGATTTATTACAGTTGGGGAGGGTATGGTGTGGGGACGGCAAAGACGTGCTAAATCATAGTTATTACTGGTGCTAGTGGATCAAAGGAATGGGCGAGTCCTTTAGGCGTATGACGGTTAATCTGGATTGCAATTCATGGTTGAGACTGAGTGTGTCAGGGGTTTATGAGTTCTGTTGATTGTCGAAACGTATCGTAAAGTTAAAGAGATCTCTGTTCGATAAAACTTTTCAAACTGCTCCACTATGCCTTTGGACAGAGTTAAGTAGTGGTTACGTGTGTAATGTTATGGAGCCAGTTTCCTGCAGACCATGTTATAAAGTTGTCGCTGTGGCTTAATGTGTTAGTGCGTCGCCCCACACTCCGAAGGTCTATGTTCAATTCCCGGACGGAACACCATTTTTTCTTGGCACCACACTTTGCTGACAACTCTCAAAGAGTATCAAATGCCTATCAAAAAGCTTCTCAAATCTCGCAGTTCGGAGTCAGCAAAAATCTGTAGGTCCCTTCTACTCGTGAGAGAACAGTAGCACGCACAACACGAGTAGTTGTTGTAGAAGCTGGTCCTTGTGGGCTGTAGCGCCAATAAATAATTTATATTGACTATGGAAAATGCATCATCAAGATCGATAACGAACTCACCGAGACCTTAAATGTTAAAAGAAAAAGCTCAGGCATAGCGACACGCTGTCATTTTACTTTGTAATCGTGCAAAAATCACAAGTCAACGCTAAACAATCTTCCAAAAGTCCTTCGACTGCGCCTAGTATCGAAGGATCAGTGTCGCTAACATTGCGCACGAGATCCTCTCTGCCATATTGTGTGAATGCTTTCAACCTGGTGCCAGCAACCCTATAGGTCCTTATCAGTGTGATTTCAGGACGGGGAAGTTCACCATCGACAAAATCTTCACACTACGGCAGATCCTGGGAAAGACCCAAGAAGTGCAAATCGACACTCACCACCTTTTCGTCGATTTTAAGGCCGCATATGACAGTGTGCATAGAGACGAGCTGTGCAGTGCCATGTCTAGCTTTGGCATTCCTACCAAACTTGTCAGATTGTGTAGGATGACGTTGTAAAACTCTCGCTGCCCCGTCAAAGTCGAGAACGTACTCACCGATACAATAAATGTCAAAAAAGGTTTTTGAAAAGGCGACGCACTGTCATGTGACTTCTTTAAAATCATCCTTGAGAAGATCGTGCGTAACTCACAAGTCAACACCAAAGGCACGATCTTCCAAAAGTTCGTTCAATTGCTAGCTTATGCCGACGAAATTGACGTGATTGAACGAACACAGCGAGCCGTCATTGAGGTGTTTGCTGGCATTGAAGCGGAAGCGGCTAAAATGGGTTTGTTGGTTAATGAGGGCAATGTGAAGTACATGCTGTCATCAGGGAAGGACACACAATATCGACGTCTCGGACACAGCGTCACACTAGGTAGCAGAAACTTCGAGGTAGTCAAGGACTTAGTCTACTTCTTCTTTGGACTCGAGAGATATCCCTGATATTGATCATCCCAGTCCTGCTCTATGTTGCAGAAACCTGGGCGCTACTAAAAGCGGACGAAGAAACCCTGAGTCTTTTCGTGAGAAGAGTCTTGCGTGCGATTCTTGGTCCTGTACGTTTCCTCATTTTGTCCTGGAAAATCATCTTCAGTGACAAAGGTCATACGTACCTCATAGGTCGGCTGCAAATCCACACGTGCGTTCAACAACAACTGTTTGGTTAGGTTTGCATACCGGTGGCATTATGGGCCGTATATTTTCGTTGTCGATAATGATCGACGTTTTTGGATTAAGGAATGGAATTAAGAAATATTTGCTTTTAACAAGAAGGTGCCCCAATCCACACAGCTCACGTTACATTTGTTAAGGAGTAAGTATAGCCCTCGTGTTATTTCAAGAGATCAGCCAGTCGACTGGCCGCCTTGTTCGTGCGATTTAACGCCGCTTGACAATTTTTGAGGGGATACGTTAAATTATTGACAACAAGCCGGCGATGTCGGAAGAACTCAAAGTCAGAGCTGTAATGTGTGGCCCAGTATTTGAAAATTGGTTCCACCAACTCGACTGCTGCAACTGTCATCGCTTTGGTCATTTAAACTGAGTCGAGATCCATTCATATATTTCTGATTGTAATTTAAGCCGATGGTAAGGTTTTGAAAAATTTCAAATGACTTGCGTTTTATTTAAAAAAAATTAGTATGTATTGGAAGACCTTATTTTTTGTTGGAGGTTGGGATACACTGCACTTAAGTGCTCAGACTCAAAAACAGGTTCATTGTACAACGAGGCAGTAACCTTCATTTACTGAAGTTTCCTGGACTTCCGAAGACCAGCAGGTGCATCTGCTCCCACCACATCAGCGCCAAACAGCCACCACCTGATATGAGCAAAAGCGGGACATTGACAGAAAAAGTGCTCTGAAGTGTCCTCACCTTCTCCACAGGCGTCGCAAAATGTGTCATCACTAAGCCCAAGCAGATTTAGGTGCGTAGTGAAGGTGGAGTGTCCCATTTGTACGCCGACAAGTTTTCTGCACTTTTTTCTCTCTAGAGATAACAGAAAATTCGCGCATTTCTTGCTTACGTTCGGGAGCATGCACTTGGCCAGTCTGCATCCTGGAGAGTCATGCCATCTCTGGTTGTGCTGTTGAAAGAAACAATCGTTGACGTAAGCCCAAGAAAGTGGGTAGTCCCAAGGTGGGTTCGGGCTCTACGAATGTCCCTTTAGAACCTTGCCCAGCTAGCAATCTCGTTTCCCGTGATCCCAAGATGTCCCGGGACTCAGACGACTCTCAGCAAATTCAGTATGCCAATTAAAGCGAAAATTTGCATTCCTGGATTTTCTTGGACGTGGTCAGAGGGTTGAGTAATGTCTTAACCACAACTTGACTGTCGCTGAAGACGCAGATACTTCGCCCCTTTCACCTATCCTTCACAACACAGTTGGTGGCAGTAAGGATCGTAAACGTTTCCACCTGGAAGACCGATGCGAAATTACCCAAAGAGGTATGAAGTCCAAAGTTGTCGTCCCCAAATCCCTCCGTCGTCTTGGAGCTATCCGTGAACATCCGACTACATTCCCTTCCCGGTTCAGTTTCTGGCTAGAGCCAATCATAGACACAGGAAAAGTCGGCTTTGTATAAGCGGCGCATCTGGATCGTTGGCGATCCCGCATTAGACGGCATGTCCATGAGACTTGTGTCAAGGGAGATCATGGAGTTGAACCAAACCCTTTACTAGTGAACACAAAAGGTTCAACGAAATCTTTATTTCCTTTTTTCCGTTTCTGGACGACTTCCATGAGCTATTGGTAGGTAGACATTTTTCCACTAAAACGTGGAATTAAAGTCAACTTAGGTATTCACCACCCTTGAGTCACATCTTATCTTTATTTCTTCCCCCCCCCCCAACTCTTTAGAGGAACTAACTTGCTTAACCTTTTTCCAAAATGTCCTTCTACCCCGAGGGCATACATATGTAGTTTAATTATAAACAAAGTCACACCAGCAGCCATATTTTTGTTGGGACCACAACTCACCTCACAGATCCCACCATGAAAGCAATTCCCTCAAACTCAGTACACGGACACGAATCTGCTTCTACATCCAACTGAAACTGTTGTGCCACCAATTGTGCCCAAAACGGTGTTATGATTAGTTTTCCCCCTTCACCCATAAACATAAGCGGCAACGCTGTGCATCCATTTGCAGGCCACAAAAAAAAAAATTCATAATCCCTCCCATCCCTATTCTCTCTCCAGAGGCAAAATCAAAAAAAAACGATGCTCTCCACACCAAACCACAACTACGTCATTCCAATTTTCATTTTAATCCCTCACCTAGCAACTCATTAAAGTTTGTAAATTTCAAGTCCAGCTTAGCCCGCGCACCCCGCCTTCAATAACAATGCATTCTCCTCCAAAAAAGAAACACACTTAACTGCTCAGCTATAACAGTTACAAACTTGCACAATGCGGGCTATTCACGTGTATCTATTTCAGAAAGGATCCACGTCATCGCTGTCCTGCCAGCAACGCTGTCATTTGTCGGCTGCGCCCTGGCAAGCTCCCAGCACAAGCGAAACTCCATCGGAGTCTCGCGAGCCACCCGCTCTAGATATGTGGCCATTAAACAAAGGTAACACCACTGCCACCTTACACCCCGCCGCAGAGTCTCTGCAATTTCGTTCACAGTTAGCGGCGCTCTCATTCGGCCCGCGCCACTACCGGGAAGCCGGAGCAATGGTCCATCAAGGAACCTTTCACTTTAAATTTTATTTAAATCAACTGAATGTAGCCCAGTTTCTGGTGGGCACGGCCCCATATGCAGCCCCACGCCGCGCGCCGCCTCTACGGATCTACGGTCTTTGATGTGCTGTTCGTTCAACTACCAACACCAGCCAAGTGGATCCTTGTTGAAATGAGTTCGAGCATGGAACAATGGTCACTCGGCTGCGCTCATCCATTATTGTTTCCATTCGTCATGTAGTTCTGGCACATGCCGGCCACGAGGCTCCACGGGCGAGCACGTCATTGTTCAGCACGTTCAGCAGGTGATGAAGCAGCAGCCTCGGCTTATCTGGACGTGCATCATGTGTGTGTGTGTTTGTGTGGTGGTTTGTGGGTGTGTGTGTGTGTGAGGCTTGGTGGCCATAATTAAATTTTATTTTCCTTACTTCCGCAAGGAACGTTGCTTTATTGACGGAAATGAGAAAAAATTCGCCGCGAGCAGGCGAGGTGTTGGAAAAAGGATCAAAAAGCGTTCATTTGTACAGTTTTCTGGGAAATGCATTTTCAATTAACCAACACCGTAGTCGGCGACACCCCTTGACACCGCGCTCCGCCACAAACTAATGAGTGCGCAAGATGCTCCCTCTGAAGCGTCGAAACGAACAACAATCATGGACGCTCGTAGCCACGCGCCTCATTAAATATGATTAAGGAACGTTTTGCGGTCATCAGGCTGGATGCCGATTGTAATACTGTAGTACAACTGTAATTAAGAAAAGTCGATGAGGTCTCTCTGTGGGAATGGATTGCATTGTGATATTCTCTTTCATGAAGGACGATGTTTATTCATTCGGATGTGTCGTGTCACAAGTGGCACGTTAAACCTTTGTGGGAAGCAATCTTCGTCTTTTACACAAACGTATCACAATTGACTGGAAGGTTTCCTTTAGACCATTTCGAGTATTGAAAAACAGTTGGCAACAGTTTGTTTCAATTGTTATGGACTAGATCTATGGGGGAGGTGTTGTGTCTCGTAGATATTTAGTAAATTCAAGCTTTAAAATAGCCACCGTAGGAATCAACAAATTCTGTCCATTGCGTCCTATATATTCTAAAAATTGTGGAAGTTTGTGGAACCCAATCTTTTCTACTTTACTAAACCGAAACTAACTTTTGATTCACTCAAGTCACAAACCAATGCTTCTCCTTCTTCTTCTTCTTCTTGTGGCGCAATAGTCCGGGATGGCCTGGGCCTTAACAAACATGCCTCTCCAGCCAGCACAATCTTTCGCCAACTGCCGCCAGTTAGTTGAGGTCCCTTTCCACATGTGTGCGCCACCTTAGCCAAGGTCGTAATCTGTTGCGTTGTCCCATTAGCTCAGATTCGAAGACTTTTCGGGCCGGAGCAGTGGTATCCAACGCTGTACATGGCCTAGCCATCGTAAGCATTGTATCCGAAGACGCTTGACTAGGCGCATGTCGCTATACAGCCCATAGGGCTCGTCGTTGAATCTTCTTCTCCATATGCCGTCAACGCAAACTGGACCAAAAATTGCACAAGCCAATGCTTTCGACAAAAAATCCCGAAATCTAAAATGTCCACAATCCTGAACAGCCTTCATCTTCTTGTGACGCACCAGTCCGCGAGGGGAACTCGGTCTGAAGTGATATACCTCTCCGGCTGACAAGGTCTTTAGCTATTGTTCTTCATACGCACCATCGTCTTAAGCCTTGCATTCATGTATCCGTAGACGCTTGACAAGGCTTATGTTGCCGAACAGCCTATCGAGTACCTAGTCCTCCAAAAGCCATCAACGCGACCCGAAACAAAAACTGTTCCCAGACAACTAAAATTCTGAAACGCATTAAAGAAGATATAAGGAAACTGCCTGAGAATTTGGTCACATTATTACAATTTCTTCTAAAATCAAAAATTATTCGCAATTTTTTGGGCATTTCAGGATTGTAAGGAGATTTCCGATTTCTTCAAAAGATTCCATCCGGTGACCCTCCAAATCATGTTACGTCCATCGAAAAACCCAGTGGTCGGAAGGAGCAAGGTCTGGAGAATACGGCCGTTGGAGTAAGACCTCACATTTCAGCGTTTTCAGGTAGTATTTGATCGCTTCTGCGACTTGGGGCCCAGCGTTATCATGTTACAAATCATGTCGTTTCTGGCCGTTCGTCACCCAATGCACGGCTCAACGCATTAAACGTCTCCCGTCATTGGTTTCGCCTGGTTTGAGAGGTTCATTGTTTACCACATCCCTCTGGTCACAACATATGCAAGGCATGACTGCTAAACCACGCATATGTTGTCTGTCTTCGATGTAGACCCTGATGGAACGGGTTCACCAGTCTTTGCATATTAAATTTTGTTCTTGGTCTTATTTAAGTGTGTCCACTATTCATCTTCAGTCACAATCCAATGCAAAAATATCTTCCTTCCATGTCCTGCTAAAGGCGGTTCCAAGATGACAACCCTCATTTCGACACATCTGGGTTTCAACTCTTACAGTACCCACATTCCTTGCCTTTGAATAAATTAAAATTTCCTTAAACGAACGCTTGCTGAATCACTCCCAACGATTTTGTGAGTTCACTTGATCCAGAAAGGCTCGTCTTTGAACTTTTTGGGCTCTAAAAGGCGTTTCTCTTTCCGACGTTAGTATCATGAGTTTTGAAGTGCCGAAACCAGTCGGAGTCAGAACAGACTCACAATCAGCTTCTACAAGCATGTTACAGGCATCAGCTGCACTTTTCTTGAACTTAAAAATGAAAATTCCAACTTCCTGCAAATTTAAGACAAATACGGACATTTTCGAAGAGGCAAAAAAATATGTAGCTGTCTTAAACAGGCGCTCATGCGCTCTTATTATTGCTGACAAATGTCACAACTTTCCAATGAAGTAGGTAATGGCTTCCAAGATTGGTCAGAACTTGCAGGTGGCGCCATCTTTGAGTGGCATACAGCCCACAAGGGACTGTTGTGCGTGCTACTGTTCTCCGACGAGTGGAAAGGACCTACAGTTCTTTGCCGACTCCGAACGGCGAGATTTGAGAAGCTTTTAATTGACAATTGAGTGTTGTCAGCAGCTCGAAAAAGGTGGTGACGTAAAATCATGAATCCGGGAGTTAAGCTTAGACCTTCTACGTTTCGGTCGATGCACTTTCTCACAACGTCACGGCGCCATCTTTTGAAAACGTATTTAACTTGTACCCCTAATAGTTGGTGGCTTAAGGCTGAGAGAGGTGTAAGTTCTAACTAAAGCATGATGGCAGAAACAATTGCATCGAAAAAAGGACATGAATTCCAAACCCTAGGGAATATTTTAAAATACAAAAATCATAGGTAGCTCCAGCTTCTGTGTCCGCCTCCACAGATCAAACTTCGAACCCCTAACTAAACATTTTCTTTTCTTTCATGCTTTCTACTACTTCTTCTACCCAGAGCGATTGAAATACTCGGGAATTACTAATTGTCTAAGTGTAAGCTACTCAAACTCACGGTTCGTCATCGATGCCGAAGGAGCTAGTCTCTTGTACGTTATGCAGAATTTGCTTTTCCTCCACTTACCCTCTGGTCGTATGTCTCGCCCAAAAGGTATAAACAAATTACTTGAATTAAAACGATTTCCAGACAATCTTCTTTTTTTCTACATAATCTATCTCTTCTTTTTGTAACCGGGAGATGTTACTGCCACCAACAATACAATTCAACAGCAGCCTGAAGATGTGCACACAAAATCGTTGGAAGACATTCTTAGCTCGCACAGGCTGTCTTAAACCTCTGTCTCCTTCTGGAATAAGGGGCCATCCAATCCATTCATTTACAAGGACTTATTTCATCGTACATGTTTTTAGTCTTTAAGGAGCCTTCAATGCGGTCTGCGAATGACATTAGTGATTGTATATCCATTTTCCCAAGTATGCAGCCGCATTTCAGTACCTAAAAGTTCTTCTTTTTCGAGCAACAACGCTGAGTTTTATTTTTTTAGTTTAGTTTCGAGCCATCCTGAAGGTGGAAGCATATGTAAATTATTAATTTTGCAAAATATCCTGTCGATATCCTGTTAATTGTTGGCTTAGCATACGCCATTTTTAATAACCCGTCCCGGGGAAAACAACACGGCATCAGCATGCCGCCAGATAAGTTCACTTGTTTGCAAACACAAATTCAATAAACTGCAACAAACTGTCAGTTTCGTTCAGCTGATATTAATTTTCAAAACTTCACAAACACATCCCCTCCCCTCCCCCTCCTCCACCCATCAACAAATTCATAAAAAAAAAACTCAAAATATTTGAATTTACGTGAACTATCAGAATCAATTCGTTTCTATCAGACAGCGACAGCGTCAGCCTGTCAGACTAAATTATAAAATGAGTAAAAAAGTCGAAAACATATGCCGTCGGGAACACACATGCAACATGCTCACATGTCAATCCAATCAACAAAGCAATTCGAAACGAGTACAACTGTCAACTTGATTTAATTCACCCTTCGCCTCCAAGCCTCGCACAGCCAGCGAACACACCGAAATGACTCCATCGATTTGCACGCCACCCGCTCCACCCCCCACACCATCACAACCAGTGTCGATTTGGTTTTCATTTTGATTCATTTTTTTTTCTCGTCCTCTTCCCTTCGATTATTACACTTAGGGCGAAGGCAAGACAAGCACCACGAAGACCGGCGAAGGAGTGCGAAAGAAATGCAACTGACAGCGAACAAGATAAGTTTTTGTTAACGCCCTCCCACACGCGCCGATGTACGCACATCACTCGAGCACATCTTCTTCGACACATTTCGACAGTCGCGTGTGCGTATGCTTGACGCTCATAAGCTTCAACAGGATAAAAAAAATAACACGAGTCTTGCCTGCACACACCCTCAAACACATATCCGCTCGGAAACATGATGAATTCCTGTAACGACTAACACCGGGATTATACTGTGATTACGCTGGCGGTGATGCGGCTTGTGTACAGGAACAAGCTTCTATCGTCATTACCCTCCTTTGCGCCGTGCGTAGCTGGGAGGGCAAAAGCCACCCGGCAAACCCCAAATGACCCCAGCACGAGCCGGCGGAACGAAGAAACGGCATCAACAACAACATCACCATCAACGGACGAATATAATTAGTATAATGGAATCCGTCAATGCCAATCCCAAGTCGACAACGAATAATGTCCGCCGTAGAGATTACAACTTTAATCCGTCGAGCTAATAATTTTCGTCACACTCCTACAGCGTCCAGGACACACTCACAAGCGAGGCGGGCAGCAGCACTAGTCACTGTTGCCCGTGGCTGGTCATCGTTTTCTGTTCGCCATCTTGCCCAGCCACCCCAGTTGCTCGTCATTTGTCGGCCGCTGGCTATTGTTGTCATTGATCGTTAAGCTTCGGGGAGGATTCTCGGGGAGTGACAAGGAAGCGAACGGCGAACGGATGACAAGGGATCGGGACAATCCCTGCGGCAATGAAGTGAGGGAAGTAGAAAAACCATATCCTGATCCATTATGCACACAAGAAGTCGCCGTAAATCATCGGCTAACAGAAGCACAGCGGCAGAAGCAGGATGCTTGCACTGCAAGACGAAACTGAAAGATCCCTCCTAATCAACACTGAAATCGGGACGTCGACCAAGCATACGGAGAGAGAGTGCAGGAGGACGATGCGAGGGAAAATAAAACCCCAGACTCAGGCAAATCCAGGAAACTTCTTCCTTCGTTTCGAGGCGAAGAAAAAAAACGTGAAAAAAAGCATTTTCCCTTCCCACCCGCCGCCGGCCTACACGCAGGACGACGCCACACACATACGCAGTTCCACTATTTGCCTCGGTGAGAAGCACAATTCCTTTTCTTCCAATCCCCCCACGGGCAAGCCGGTATTTGAGGCAAAACCCCGGTTGAAAACCCAAAGCTGTGAAAGGTAAGGGGAGTGGGAGAAAACTCTCTCTGAAAAGCAATAAATTTCCTCGACACACGGCGAGAGGGGTGGGACAAAACTAACAAAAATTGTTGCAGGAGAAACGTACCGGGAACAAATGCAGAGACAGATGAAAAACCGGCGAAAAGGACTAAAAGTGAAATCAAAAGAAAATATTCCGAAGGACCCACGAAGGGACCGCCCGATTCGAATTGAAACATTCCCAGCCCATCCACCCACCACACACCCCCCTCCCCACCCCCCGCAGCGGCGAACTAATATGTATAGATGAACCGGAATTTATCGTTGGACAACTGTAAGTTGTCCGGATATGAAGGCCCCCTCGCCCTCGCCATCACCAACGAACGTCTTCCGGATTTCCAATGAAGAATGAATTGTTTGAAATGTGTTCCTCTCTTCCTTTTCGGGGCCTCCCCGTCGATGATAGCCCTAATCCTCGGCATTTTTTTTTTTTCTGAAGGGGATATGCTAATTGGTGAAGATAAATCGTTTGTATGCAGATATTGTCGGGTAATCTAATGGGTCGTTGAAGAAGGGATTGCCGACGACGACTGCGATGCGGAACGAGATGTGGGCCGACAGAGTGTGAGAGAGAGAGAGAGAGAGAGAGGATTGAAGAAGATTCTTGAAAATGTTTGCTGGATTTGGCGTCGTTCTCTTATTTGCTTACAGTGGTGCTGGTCCTGGTGTTGGCGGTATACCGAATTGAATTGAAATTGAAATTGAGGCGAACCAGCTTTTAACAAAGACTCCGTGTGTAAAAGGAGGAGAATTGCTTTTTGTTGGTCAATAAAAATCAATGGTAATCGCTGGTAGTCCTTGACCCAGTGGGAGAGATTTCAAAGAGATAGAATTGAATGGGATAAGCCCGCCCGCCATTCCGTTCGTTTCCCACTTGGTTTTGGTTCGTTTTCCAAACTGCTGCGGATTCGGGAACTGATTTTCTTATTATGCCCTAGCGCATATACACATTTTATAGATTTAAAGTGCCAGATCTCGAGATTTGATTGCTTCTGCTGGATGCTGAGTTCGTTGTGCAGATGCAAGGTAGTGTCCGGATGGATTTGTTTATATTTTTTATTGGATTGGATTCGAGTATACATTCAGTACATGATATTATGACCCTTAAATGCATACCCTATACAGTGGTGTTTTCGAATTGAATTTGACGTCAGAGTTAATTGGGCTAAGTAAAGTTTCTTTTATATTTAGGATTTGATTGCAGCTTCTTTTCATTGGCATTAAATATGCAATTTACATCAATGTTTAAGAGACATGAAGAACCAACAACAGTCTGTAACAGTCACACGCAGACGGTTTCGTTTTTCTTTTCTTCAACAGCATTTGATAGGAGTAATTAGAAAATATGCACAGTGCAAATTAGCCACTTAGACGAAATATTTTAATGTGGCCAGGTAACAATCTAAATCGAGAATCAGCGAATATAAATATTACAGAACACAATTATGCAGCGACGCATAGCTTGAGCTAAAAATTTCACTGCACCCTTAAAACGTATTCGCTCGGAAACATGATGATAGTGGCTTAAGGATTTATGCTTCGGTTGATAGCCGCACTGTATTCCCCTCTCTTTGTTCAATTGCCAAAAAAGTAGAAAGTTAGAGAAGTCAAAGAGTTGGTCTCAAAATATTGCAGATTTTCAAAATTCCCGCTGTTTGGAAAAAACTCTTTAGGTCTGAATGCCCTAAAAATGTTCATCGTTATGCTGCCTCGACCCCACTTTTATCATACATCGGCGCAAACACTTAAAAAATCGTTTTGGTAAACGATACCTTAAAAATGAAAACGAACAGCAAAAACATTGGACTTCAATGGGCGATGAGTGCATCATCATGCCAATGACATAACGAAAGAGAGAATTGTTTGGTGAAGCTCATGAGTTCTAACCACGAGGCGACAAAGAGAAAGTTGAATGTTCAAGAAAAGTTTAAAAAATTAAACAGACAGACAGACAAAAAGACGGTGCAGAACAACTGCACTGGTTGTCTGGAGTGCCTAGCGGGCGATTCTTTTCGGTTCACATTTCGTTTGAAAAGGACACAAGTAGTTGTTCACATACCGGATGCTGTATTCAGGTGCCACGGGAGGAGAGGTGCCCCTGAGACTTCTGTTCGAGCCTGACCGTGCTGTAGGCCCCTGGTGGCTGTACTGTAAAGCCTAATGTGCTGTGCTGTGCTGTAAAGCCTAATATCACGGGCAGAGTCCAGGTTTGTGTACTTTACTGACTGGTCAGGTTATTCACCCTACTGATTCAGGCCAGGCGGTTAGGGAAGTTTCTCGGCACAGTGTGGAGTTGCATTCTTAACCGGGTACTGCGACCCACAGAGCGGGAAAGGGTGTTAGAAGTGCCTAGTTCCGAACCAAGGTGGGGTGATTGTCACTTAAGCTTGATCTCTTTTGGTACTCGGGTAACAAAGGCATCTAGTTTTGTGTAACCTATGACTCTAAGACACTAAGGCATTAAGGCAGGTGATCACGTGAAATATCTTTCCATATTTGTTCGACTGATGATGATACAAAATAACATCCGCAACGCTATAATTAGTCTCAACGGAATCCTTGATGGACCCAAAAAAACATTTGATGCGTTGGCGGTTAACTGACTTAAGTGTTAAAGGAGCTTCACTGATAGTTACAGCTTGACCAGAGTACCACGGTCGGTCAGGCATCTCTGATACCTTGTTTCAGTCTGATTGTACGTAAGTCCTCTGGTGGGAGTATGGTTGCGGCTGTCGTTTTATACCCGAAATAGTGTTCAAAGCCAAGATCAGCGTACAGTGCTGAGTGACCTAATTCATATTGTTCATCCGACTGACTAAGGCCAGAGGACTATGTGAACTACCGAGACCTAGTGTGGTCTTGTATGGCGACCGCGTCATGTAACCCGTGGAGCGACAGAGGTGGTGGAAAGGCCTCTCTGTCAATCAAATTCGAGTGACTGTTAATCCAGCATCAGCTTAGTTTGGTACTTAACTAACGTGTCTTGTTTTTTTACGAACTTGGGATAATGTGACAAATATTGTAAAGACGTAAAAGCAAGTCACGTTAGTCCAAGTTAAACATCTTCTCACCTCTGTTACGCTTTTTTATTTCATCGGCTATGACACCTTTAATATTGCCACGTAATTCCTATCTATGAATTATTTCATAGGGACTGACTTTAACGTAGGCCCTTATGAATTCAAAATTAATGGATAAGAATCTAGTGCAGAAACCAGCCAAGAGATTTTTGTTTCCCATCTATAGCTTAGAAAAAGGTTCCTTGACACAACATCAAACAGAAAATTTACAGACGCGTTACAGATATGAAGACGAGGTTAATCCAGAAGACAAGTACCTTAGCGGTTGCCGTGACGAAGTGGGTAAGTGCGTCGACTCACACGCAGAAAGTCTAAGTTCGATTTCCGGACGAGACATCTTGCATTTTTTCACAGCACCACCTCTTTCGAGTTGCTGACAATACTCAAAGAGTATTAATCGAAAAGGTTAAGGTCCCTTCTACTCGTGGGACAACAGAAGCACTCACAACACGAGTATTTCTTGCAGAAGCGAGACCCTGGTCCCTTGTGGGCTGTAGTGACAGTCAATTATTTATTATTATTACTCGCCTCGCTAGGAATGCCCACATGTTTACCCTTAAGCCCACCTTCTGATATACAATTATAGATACTCGTTCTTCACCCGCTCCACAAGAATATGGAATGTTCTTTCCCCCGTCATTACAATCCACAAGCATTCGAAACCAATATGCATCGGCAACAGCTTTCCCTTTCGTCCTCTATACCTTCGGCCGTGCTTTGACTTAATTCCGGTCACTTAAGCAACCCCCTTTAGCGCGCACCAATTATAAAAACAACGTCCAACTAGACGATCCGAAAGATTTCAGTTTGTGGCAATCATCCACAAGACAGCCTTACATCATATTTTTCCAATACCGATTATCCACCGCCAGTCCAGGCGTAATTTTGTAAAAACTTCATTTTTTCTTAAACAAAGGTCCACAATCACCGTCTCTCCTTCGAAAGCTTAACACAAAAGGCTGTGTGTCACAGCTAAGATTGTCAAAGCCTTCAATCAAGTTCTGATTCAGCTTCGTCGTACATATTTTCAAAGTAGAAAGCCAGTAAATTTTTTCAAGTAGTAATGTTTTTCAAAATGACCCCACAATCTGCAACAAACTTTTCTACGCTTCTAAGGAAAGGCACAACGATCAAATTAAGCGCAATAAATCCGAAATTTGCATAAAAAGTTACAAAATCTTCAAATTTATTCCATGGCTTCCCGCACGCCCTCCAATAATCGCTAATGCTCCCCCCAACCCCCCCCCCCCACACTTCCATACACAAACACATAAAAATTGAAGCAACCACTCAAAGCAATTTCCCCGATTCCTTACACCGTCAAACCTCCGAGCCGGTCCTAAGCAACTTAATGAAGGTGAATCGTAAAAACCACAACCAGAAGCATGACCCAGCCACACCTGAACTAATTTACTTTTACATCGCTCACCGCAACTAATCCCCCCATCATGACGGCAAACCAAATTTGGGACGATCGTGATCATAACTCAACCCACTAAGACGTTAAATATGACACCCATTCATCGTTCGTGTCACGCGGTCCTAATGACCAGCAGCGCCACTCCGCCGACCACCCCATCGCATTCAAAATGATCAACATTACCGGCTAAAGTCATCCAATACGACGATGAGGGCGAAAAAAGATCCAAATTACCCATCAAATAGTTTTCATCGCTGTCCTGAGTGCCAAAATCAACTTTCGCCTGGACGTGCATCAGCGCGCCCTTCCATTTAATTTCGTTTGGGAAGGGAGCCAGCTCTCGCACTTCGAATGCGTCTTCTTCTATCCACTCCACGGCCCCCCGTCCCAATTCACTGAAAACCGGTTAAATTGAATAGGTTGTGGTGGCTGGCGGGGCTGATGTGGTTTCTCCTCACTCGCTTGCTCCCGCTCGTTCGCTGCTTCGCTTCATTTCTCCCACATCAATTTCATTTAGTGGCAAATATTTGCATAACACACTCTCCCGGCGTGGCTGCTGCAAATCGTGCCACCACCACGGCCACCCCACCGCCTTCCAACGTTGCCCGACATAGGGTTTAAGGAACGTGTCTATCGTTGTGTCAGCAGCTTCCACCCAAAAACTCAGAAACACATCCGCTCCCAGGTAGGACTGCAGACACTCGCACGCACCCCCCCTCAATTCACACAGCGGGTGAAGATGTATCATTTAATAGGGGATAAATTCCGGACGGTTACCACCCTTTATGGGGTGCATCGTAAAAACTAAGTGATATTGCCTGCAATTTGTATTTCACGGCTTGGTGTACTTCCGACAACTTGTGAGCGTGTAATATTTGCGGTTCCCTCCTTGCCTGAGACCGGCACCGGCACCGGCACCAGGCATCTCTCCGGACAATCGGGTTGGAGTGGCGCACACAAGCTGAGGCCTATCACAATCTCAGCTGCGTGGCGTTGGCAGGAGTTTGGCATGTATTGTGGCAAAGTCACAGTTGGGAACTGAATTAATTGGGAGTTTATTCAATGAGGCGGCGCTGGATGCGTGTGGCACTGGCTGTCACTCCAATTTATGACTGAAGCCAGTGAACGGTGCGCAAAAGAGGGAACCCTTGCAGTTACAGCAGAGCACACGCCTCAATTTGCAGTATGCATCGGTAGAAGTCAAAACAGTTTTGAAGTCGATAAGATCATAATTGGTTTCTGGTCTTACGAAGCTAATGAAGGGGAGAGGGGTTCAAGATTTTTGAAATCTCTCTCGGAATCGATTGGCTTATGGGGACGTTAGTGTGGAAGTGAGGCAAAAGAAAGTTTGTGTTGTGAATCAGAGGCAGTATTTGACAATTCTAATGAAATTGGAGAACATGGTCACAAATCGAGGAATTCATGCAAAGCCTATATAGAAGTGGGAGGACAAGGAGTACGGCGTCAGGTACTGTTCATACTGTCCATTTGATGATCTCTTTTGTAGGCACTTATCAAGAAGACATTAATACGCCCGCAGCTAGAGAGTCATCTTTACTGTTGCGGAACTAAACTGTCCACCTCACGGGGACGTTTTGCTGTGACGTTTATAAAAGTCATCCAATTAGTCATCTGATTAGAAGTGAAGGTTTTAACACTACAGCGTACGTCTGTTCGAACAGAATACGTTCTTTTATTCCTCAGATGTAACCATATTAAAATCCGAAAGTATTCATAACCGAAAACCTACAGGACGCAAAAGGGTGTTTTTTCACTATAAATCCATAAATTTGTCACTTGAGTCGAATACTCAACATCGAACGGGTATCACAAGCAACAGGCGGAATAGAAAAGTTAAAAATGGATAAAAAAAAATTCCAGCATAGTCAATTTAAAGGTGAAGAATTTTGATTTCGAAAAGTTAAAGGTCTGAAAACGTCCCCTTCAGAACTAAAAATTTTAGTTTTACTTTATGGCATTTTGACTGTACAAGAAACACTACTACACCCTGTCTTTAGATGGCTTGTTTGAGTCTGGAGCTGCAAAAATTATAACTCCGATGATGACAACATCGTGAAGTCGTTTCAAAATAATGCTCTTTTGCATCGTCTGAAAGTGAAAGGCCTTTAAAAATTTCTACGGAGCAAACTAGGCGAAGGGTTTGGACATGAAAACCTAAAGGAATCAGAGTTCGAAAGTGTCAAAATATTGAGAAACTACAACATTGGAGAAATTCATCCAAAAACAACGCGCAATTTTCTGCTAAAAAAGGAGTTAAAAAAGGCGACCTGTCATGCACCTGTTTTCGGGTGCGATGGTTGTCTGATGTGGTGGAGAAATGGAACTGCCTTGGATCTAAAACACATCATTCTCTCAGTTCAGAACGAGAGAAAAAATAATGCTAAGGAATGCAATGACTGCACAATGTGTTGGTTCTCTTTAAATTCAATTTTAAGTCAATTTAACCAAACTTGGATATGTTGATAGTTTGAAGAGACAACGTCACCTGAATTTGAGAAAAAATGGGGGTTGATGTTAGTACATGAAAAGACAAAATGCACAGCTGACATTACAAAAGTTACGTGAGTTTGGAATACATAAAAGGTTTGACAAAATGTTCTACAAAGTCCGAATTTAAATTTACTTTTGTGATGTTTTAGAAAAAGAAGTGTGAAAAGAGCAAATAATTCAAAAGAAGGCCTCAATAAAGCATTCTGTGAAGAATGGCAAATATGCAGAGATATAGATGGCCGCAATAAGAACCCTATTCGGCACAATGAACAATCCATTCGCAAATTCAGGAGATATGAGGAATGTGACAGAAATGTCCGATGGAAATAAAGTGAGAGGTTATACAACTGGAAAATTGACAGAACACGTTGTTTACCTGTTGCTTAAGGGAGATAGTGGCCTCATTTATTGCGAATGAACCATCTGCTTTCCGTCTTCAAGGTTAGGTCGTAGGTGGTAAGGGGGCGGTGAAAACAACTGCGAACGAAGGGGGATTTGAACATATTTGTGTTAAGTGTCGATTTATGAACTGTTATCTTATGTCGTCCCAATCCAAATTAACATTTGTTCTCGCGAAAGTGATTTTATTTCAAATGGGCTCTCATCTTATGCACAAAGACTTTAAAAATCAATTCTGTGAAAATGAGTCATTAAAAAATTGGTTTACGTTACTCTGTACAGCCAAAAGTACAAGCGCTTCGTTCAGAGGATATGATCCAATGCTGCCACCAATCCACAATTATCACCAGATCACTGTAAATGTATGTTGGAGACAATTATTTGCAGGTTTCTCGAACTCAAAAGGAAGAAATTTCGTTCATAAACGTAGCCTCCGAGTTTAAAGAGCGCTTTGTCAGAAAAAGTTTTTTTTTTGTTCAAATCATTGCTCTAAGGTCCACACTGGGAAGCGATAATGAAGTGGATGGTAGCACTCTTTACTACTGAAATCTTGTTAACCAACAAATCGTGATCTTTCAGAATTATCCTCAGTCTTGTGCGTGAAAAAGTGACCAGTGCAAACCGATCGCTGGTTAATGCTACTACGCAAAACGGCCACTTCAGCCATATTCTCAATTGTATCCACTGTACGATGACGGAACCATGAGTGTTGCCTACTGCTGCACCCATCTCTTGATCTTTTTACACAGAATTTCTTACAACAGTCGTTGTGGGTGCTTAAGTTTGGCCAAAACTTCGACGACAACGCACTGTTTAAGCTGCACTAGATGGCCCTCTTTGACTATATGAGCCACACTGCCTAGACGGCCTATCCTGACTAGATAACCCACTCTGACTAAATGACCCACTCTGACTCGAAGGCCCACTTGACTAGATGGCCCACTCTGACTAGACGGGCCAACCTGACTAGACGGCCCAACCTGACTAGATGGTCCACTCTGACTAGACGGCCCACCCTGACTAGATGACCCACTATGACTCGACGGCCCACCCTGACTAGACGGCTCACCCTGACTAGATGGTCCACTCTGACTAGACGGCCCACCCTGACTAGACGGCCCACCCTGACTAGACGACCCACCCTGACCAGATGGTCCACTCTGACTAGACGGCTCACCCTGACCAGACGGCCGTGACCAGATAGCACAATCTGATTAGATGGCCCGCTCGTACTAGACGGCCCACCCTGACTAGACAGCCCACCCTGACTAGATGGCCCACTCTGACTAGACGGCCCACCCTGACCAGATGGTCTACTCTGACTAGACGGCCCACCCTGACTAGATGGCCCACCCTGACTAGATGGCCCACCCTGACTAGACGGCCCACCCTGACTAGACAGCCCACCCTGACTAGATGACCCACTCTGACTAGACGGCCCACCCTGACTAGACGGCCCACCCTGACTAGATGGCCCACTCTGACTAGACGGCCACCCTGACCAGATGGTCCACTCTGACTAGACGGCCCACCCTGACCAGATGGCACTGTTCATTCTGATTTGTTGGCCCACCGTGCAGTTGAACATCTCCTCTTAAAGAAAATAAGGGTTTTCTCATCTGAAAGGGTCCAAGACATAATCTGGAATAAAAGAGCTAAGAGCCTTCATGAGTAAAAGCAGATTGCCCGTCTCAAGGAGACAGCCCTCGCGGGTCACTGACCCAAGAATAAAAGGCACAAATTCCCCCGCAAAATGTCTAACATCCCAGTAATTACAAAATGGTCATATTGCCCGTCCACCAACTACGATTAAAGATTAACGCAATTTAAGTCGCATAACGCCGCCAAGGGCAATGCGGACACCCCCAATCTCCACTCACCATAATCTATCTCATCAACCCGAGCCATTCAACTTATCTCAAGTTAATGCGAAGAAAGGACACCACATAATGACATCACCGAGACACACACAAAAAAAAAGGTTTAACCTCCATCCGTCAAAGAATGAAAACTTTCCGCACTTCTCCCCTGTGACACATCTTATCAGAAGTATTCGAGACAACGGCAAAGAGAGGACCCCGGACCGAGGATGGGGACACAAAACCTTTTCCCCGAGAAAAGAACGCTTTACCTGAATTATTCCGATTTAGATAAACGCTTTCTCACTTCTCAGCAGCCTACAGCGCACAGCCATCGTTCTCCCCAAAACATTACTTATGCCAAAGTTTTTTCTCGTCCTTTCGGCCCATTGCTCCAAGACAGTCTGACACGCACACACTCGCATCCACGTACACACAGGAGCCCAATAGAAACAGAAACAGAAACAGAAATTCAAATTATTCCGAAGGCAAATCCCTGGAAAGACGGCTCTGAGTCTCCTAGAAACGAATTCGTTACGCAACCGAGGGTATCTCCACACCACCGCCTCTCAAAGGGATATGATGATGATGAACACCACCGGGGGATGGATAGCCCTTCGGGGCGCGCACATAACTCAACCGAAAACTTGTCATCTTATTGTTGGCTTGTAATTATTATTTATCGATAGGCCGTCGAGTGGCCCGGCCGGGCCAGCCAGCGGCGATGGAATCAACATCAGCGTCAGCGGCGGCTGTAACCGTGGCAGTGGCAGTGGCGGTGGCGGTGGCGATGGCGGTGGCGGTAGCGGCGGCGGCGGCGGCTGCCATGAAGGAGATTACGAGGAAGTAAAAGTTAATTACGAGGCATTATTCCTACTCAGTCGGAAAAAGGAGAGGGCCGCAGGAAACAGCATTATTTACGGTATATAAATTAATTCGCACATCAGGAATTAATTCACTCCCTTCTCGGTTGATTGGGTCAGCGAGCGATAAATGTCCGCCGCCCGCCGCAGCCCTGCGCCGCTCCGACCATCAATGGGATGACGGGTGGCATCGGACACATCGGGTCGGGTGGCGCGGCTTAGTGCGTCGCTCGTCGGATGTGTCTGTGGGCTGTGCCCCCACTTACATCATGAATATGTATCGGCCGGGAGGAAGTGATTTTTATTTTTTCCAGTCAGTGACAAAAATTAAATGAAATTTATTGCACGGCCTCTTGATTGTTGTGGCGGTGGTGATGATCAAGTGATGTATGGCCGACTAAATAAGAATCAATGGCGTCGCGGCACCGTTTCTAGCAGTGAAGTCAATCGATAAATTTAATTGGGACTTATGGGGGCTGTGGGCTTGAATAAATCAACTCATTTTCGGTTGATTTTCAGGCGAGGACTTATTTGTGCCCTTTGTTGGTTTAATTAAAAATGATGCGAGTGTGCGGAATAGTGCTGAGTTTGTCGCTCGTTGAGTGTGTCAACATTTGGTAATGAATGGCACTTATGAGATATGAATTTATTAGCCGAGGAGCGCAAAGTTTTTTGGCGGGGAGGCATTTAAGTGGATTAGTTTTGCAAGTTCGCAAGCGCGGGCCTGCTGATGTCGATAAATTTACAATGTGTCTGTGCATGGTTGATGGGTGGCGGTCGCTCGTAACCTTGTTTCAGACTTCAAGGACACTTGTCGCGGGAGTGCGGAGTCTTCGGAGAAGATTTTACTGGGAATCGCAATTGCTTGAATAAAAAGGGCAATTAAGCGCTTGCGAGGGGGTAGACGCAATGTTATCTTTCGTCAAACGCTGTTTTGGGTCGTAAATAGTTGAATGCCGAGTGCTAAGTCAATTGCGAAGGAAAAATCTGCGTGACGAAGGGGATAAAGTTTTTGTTTGTTGAATAAAATTGAGGCGCAGCCTTCCTTTTGCTCCTGAAGGATAAACATATGTGAAGGAGAAGCTGCTAAATCAATTTGATGTATAGCCAATTCATTCACAGAATTGTAAATATCCCTGTCATTCGAAAAAGCTGAAAGTAAACATATCGTCTTTTAGGTCGGGCGTGCTTTTATTCTTATTTCGTTTCATTAACTGATTTATATGGACATTAAGTTTCCTCGAATCTGAGTCATTGGGACAATGCAAGAGAGGGCGACCTAGGCTAAGGTGGCGCACACAAGTGGAGAAGGACTTCAACCAACTTAAAGTGGAGGCAACTAGCGAATGATCGTACTAGCTGGAGAAGCATGTTGTTTGAGGCCCAGGTCCACCCCGGACTGTAGCGCCACAAGAAGAAGAAGAAAACTATAAAGTTCCAAACGACGCCGTATTCCTCTTCACGAACATCCCACAGATCTCGCTATCAACAAGTTAAGAAAAAACGTAGGTCAGCCATAAGCCAGCACACCAGGCTCATCCAGAAGAAATTTATCGACGTTTAAAATTCTGTCTGAAAGAAAACAGCTATCTGCAAATAGACAAAATATACAAACAAGTGCTCATGGCTAATCCACTATCAACAACCATTGCAGATTTGGTGTTGGATGGATTTCTTGATGACTGCTTTGGCGAGATACAGACAGACAGACAGACCGAATGTTTTCAAGTTTATCGATGATATGTTCGGCTCTCTGTGGAATACGAAAAGCAAAATGCCATCGCATTTCTCGACGTAAAAAAATCCACCGAGGGATGGACCATTTGACATCTGACTGACACCAAAGGGATACAGCATCAGAAAGGCTAGTCAACTACAGATCCAACCAGGCCAAACACATTTTGATCATAACACTGCGGCACGTGGTAACTGAAGTGTTCAGAATAAGTGACGAAAAGTTTCTTCTGAAGAACAAGAGGATTGTGAGAGATATTCTGATAAGAAATGGCTACCGTGACGAACTTACCAGGTGGCTTATACGGCACCACAAGAGAAATAACAGTTGATCTGTTTCATGGACAAATAACATGACAGGCCCTTTGTACAAAATCATAGTTTATATACCAACTTTGTTGGCCAGTTTCAAGAAAATCAAATTCGACGGGTGTGACAACATTAGGTTAGCCTTCAGATTAAACCAGACTCTTACACCCCTCTTCATCAAACTCAAATCGATAATTGACAGGGGAAATAAAATTGACGTCATATATAAAATTAATTGTAAAGGCGATGACAAAGAAACATGCAATCTATGCCACGTAGGTACAACAAGACATTTTTTACGACTGAGATTGGCTGGCCATGAATACTATGAATGCATCAAAAACAGCTCTGGCCAACCACTGCCTACTGGCTTACCATCATCCGGACTTCGCAAGGCTAAGATTCTGCAGACTTAAAAACACACCAGCAAAAAGGTTAGAAAGGTTTAGGAATCTGAAACACTTCACACTATTAAGAACAGCCACAATACGAACAGAAAGCAGGACACACAAAACATATCGGCGGTTTACTCAGCAGTGGTAACGGCCCGCCAATTTTGAAATATTAATGTCATCTTTGTACAAACATCTAGACTGATCTTCGTCCAACGAAGTGCCGACAATCTGTGCATATTGACGTTCTTGGAAGCGGATGAGCCCTTAGTCTTTTTGAGAGAAAAGTTTTGCCTGCGATTTGTGGTCCTGTTTGCGTTGATGGTATCAGAAGGAGAAGATGTAGCGACGAACTCTATGGGCTGCGACACGCGCCTGTTCATGTGTCTACGGGTACAATGCGTAATCTGAGTATTGGGACAACGCAACAGAGCACGGCCCAGGCTAAAGTGGCGCACGCAAGTGGAGGAGGACCTCAGCCAACTTGGAGTGCGCAACTAGCGGCAACTGGCGAAAGATCGTGAAAATTTGCTTAAGCATATGTGAATATAATTATTTCGTTAAGCATAAGCTAGTGCGCTCTGGATCGCACTCGCACATGCGAATTCAACAGATGGGACGCAAACAAATAAGAAATCAAGGAAAATATAGACGGACTCATCCGAGTATGAATGAGGACTTGGTCTCTATCATTTCGTTAAAATTTGACTCTAGCTCATGTCTCTTCATGCGCATTATAGTCAGGCCTTTAAGAGCCACTATATCCATCAACATAAGTTTTTCGAGAGAATTGGACATTTCTTTATCTTCGAGTTATTCGTCTGTCGGTATAGACTTCGGGTATTATTCACATATACTTCATATTCTTTGTTTAACGCAAAAGTCTTGGAATGATCTGGGTTTCAATCAACAGCCAGCGTGATCTTTCGTCAGTTTCCTCCAGTTATGCACACCATGCTCGTTGAGGTCATTCTTCTCGTGTCTTTGGCATTTCGGTCGAGGACGTCCCCTTCAAGCCGGAGCTGTGGTGTTCATTCGCTCCAATGACCTTGCCTTCTTAAGAGTTTGGTCTAAGAATGTTTAACTAGATACATGCCGGTGTGCATCCCGTACAGCTGCTGGTTGAATCTTCTTCTCCAAACACTATCTACATCTACAAATAGGACTAAAGATCTCAAGCAGAACTTTTCTCGCACAACGACCAACGATCTCTTCATCCACCTTTAATAGAGCCCATGCCTCTGCACCATAGAGCAAGACGGGGATTTTTAGAGTGCTCCATAAAGTCAACTTGGGGTTTCGAGGGATGATTGTTCCCTGTGACTAAAGAAGCAGCGATTGTTACCATTCATTCCCCGCTTGATATCGATACTGGTGTTATTGTCCCTATATACTCCAAAGACCATCTACCGCGGCTTTGACTACTTCAACGCTTCTGCTCTCCGTTAAGACACAGTCTCCAATATATGGATAATCCGCATCCTACAGTATGCATGCATGAAGTGGCTAAAATGGGTCCTGATTCACCGCTGGACTTATTTTAGCCACTTTTGCTGATGTCCGGGAAACGTGAAATTTCTCCATCAGCAGTTAAACTATAATTGGTCGTATCATATGGCATGTTGCTATTTTGGTACTATTTTGTTAGAACCCCATATCATCCAAGTCATAATCCTCCATCGCTTGGGTGAAGGAGTTTCCCTCCACCCCACGTTGTTATGTATAGGCATACTCGTATGTTAGTCCCGCCTTAGAAAATTGCAAAAAAGAGCTAAGTCCATTATTTAGAATGTATGGAAGTTCGTAAATGTTGAACTATCCTAAGCCTCTTAGCCTCATCTGCACTAGGCTAGTTTTTCCCCATCGCCACAATCTCGGCGTATGATCTCAATTTTCTTGTCGTGGTTCTTAAGACCATTGTGACTTGATAATACTCTGCCCAACGTCGAGAGCATTTTTAAGAATTTTACACCGTAGCCACAAAATTTATGGTGTCTTAAATCTCCAACATTCTCCACAGTTTAGATCCCTGTGTCCACGCTCTTTGCATACAGTCATCGTAAGCTGTGAACCAGTGGCCTTTGCCTTTGCTGATGTCGAGCTTGTGACTTGATTTCTGCATCAGGCATTGCCACCTAACTTCCAATACGACTGGAGATACCAGATAGTTTCATTTTCAAAATTGAAACTCTTCTGATCGCTTCTTAGACTGTCAGGACCTCCGCATGAAAGACACAGCTGTGATCAGGAGGCTTGTGCAAAAAAGCACGTTTAGAGTTGTCTAAGATTTTCATGTCCAAAAATTTCCCTTTATTTTTGTTTTTTTTAACAAAAATTCCAAAATCCTTCCATGGTAGGAGAGAAGCAAAAAAAAACTCGTTCCCACAATAAATCGACCAACTGACAAATACCAATGGTGTTCTTCAGAAAATTTATTTCGTAAGAAATCACTTCCTTATGACACCGACCCATTAGTGATTCGATTCCACCACACACACAGTCATATGCGCTCTCCCACATATGTCTGAACGAATGTGAGCCAAAAAAGATTTCAGAAGATTAAGCCAATTCCAATCCACCTTCCATTTGCCGAAGAACGGAACGTACTTAAAGTTCAATACAAACCCAGTGACACTGCCGTCCTTGAGTTATCGCAATCGAGCCACACACACGCACAGAGTATGGCGGCGCGGCTTCCATTAAACACTCGAAATGCATTCAGACACTCGTATATTTTAAATCAAAATCGAAATGCCATTAAAAACTTTTAAATATTCCCCAGTCAAGTGCGGCAGAAAATAAGTGCAGAAGGAAGAGTTCAAGACCTCGGCAATATCTTCCTCTGCCACTCTGAATAATATAAACATTCGAGCATCGAACAGTATCCTCATTCAAGATATCCACACACCACACACAAGTTTTGGGAAACGCCAGCCACTAGGAGTTTTATTGTCGGCGAACAGCGAACGACTTTCTTTTCTTTCCCATGGTCCTTAGCAGCTCTAACTGCCGTTGTTTCCTCACGGACCTGTCCACCGCTGCCGCCGCCGCCACCGGGCTCTGGGCGGGCGACCATAAATTTCTAGCTGAACATGCGATGACAATTTATGACCTTTTGACAATTTTATTTGGATTTTCCTTCGGTAGATCGTTCGGCAGTTCGGTTGGCTGCCGCGTCGCTCCAGTTGGATTGAGAATTGCATTGTAAGCCGATATTCCTTTATGTGTTTCTCCTTCGATTGCGGTTCGACGCGAAGGCAGTCCCAGCGTATGGGAGTGTTATCGTTAAAGTGCAGATGGAGCGGCCAGGACGAAAGCAGCGTTTTAGGATAATTTCATTCGGTACGGCGACACTGGGTGTCATTCGTTCGTTCTTGTCAAGCGATTGTGGTCGCGGAAACTACTTGACAGCGCTATCGAGATGAAAGATGTCCCCCGGGGGACATGGGCTGTTGCCAAGAATGCAATGGACCATTAATTCCTCGATTCCTTACAGCTTGACGACGCTGCAGCAGCTACGCCCGCCCATGGCGGTCGCTCCGTGTAATGAGTGACACTTGGTGAGGTGAAGTGTTTGTTCGGTTTATGAACGCTGGGCACTGCCTTTGGTGGTCATGGGGCAGTGCTTGATTGACTCAAGGCCATTTGCCGGGATTGCTGTGGTGTTCAGTTCAGGCAGTTGAGTTTTATGAAGACATTTGTTAAGCGCTCTTTAATGGTTGGATGGCGATTGAGAAAATTGACAGGGATTGTGTGTGAAGGCAATTTTGTGCAGTTTGTGCTGATTTGCATTATTGGAGGTGATGAAGGTGCAATAGGGTCTGTTTTCAACTCGGTGGTTGTTCCAACTCTCACCTGTGGTCACTAAATTTGGGTTTTGACGCAAAGAATAAGAACGCGACTGCTGGCTGCCGAGATGAGATTAATTCGTTCCGTTGCAGGAGTTACTCGCCGGGATAGGATGAGAAACGCCACTGTATGGGGGAGGACTCAATGTTGAGCTGCTCCTTCATTGGACAAAAATGGTCATGTTTCGTTGATTTGGGCACGCGGTACGGATGTCCACTTGTTCACGATTTCTGATACGTGTCTTATTTCCGATTCCATCAAGTTGGAGACCGCTCCGGAAGCTCATGGCGAGGGGGTTGGTTGATGTCCATAAAACCGCGTAGTTGGAAATAGCTGCTGATGAGCTAGAGCCGAAGGATGGCATTGAACCATGGGTTAACGAGATGATGATGATGATGATACAAATTCAGTTCATCAAAATGTGGGTAACGTGTGAAAAGATCTTAAAGACCCTCTTAGCGGGGAGCTGTTGTCCATTCGTGAGATATGGCCGAGCCAGTGTAGTCGACGTTCCTTTGCCTTCCGGACTTAACTCCCTGAACATCACAAATATTAATCTGGTAGCGCACTCTTGCAAGCTGATACTGTCAGTCGAGAGATTCCTGATCTAACCGCGTGAAGAAGCGGGCGTGTGCATGCATTTAAAAAAAGTACAAAATGCGATATCGATCCGTGATTCAATTCTTGTTTTTCTGTCTTATCCAAATCAGAGCACACAGCAAACTACGTTCCCTATGTGTTGATTCTCAGTATCACTTTACAGATATGTTTGCTGCGCGACTAAGATTGATCTACCGACGTTTTTGGACATTTAATCGTGCAGCGAAATCAAAGAGCGCTTGCATTCGGTACACGGTGGTTGTTTTTCGATTCGAATCGAATCTCAAAAATTGTTGCAGGAAGTTAGAACGTAGTCAAATGACGTCTTTAGAAAAGACTCAAATAAACTGCAATCACTGAGATAATTGTGTCAAAAATCCACTTTCTCGTACCCGCATACAGCCAATTAAAGGTGCGAGAAATAGCTGAGACAGTAGGCATCCCAAAACACTGCTTGGTTAATGCCCTGTATGATATGTCGGGCAAATGGAAGCCTTTTGCGCAATGAATAGCGAGTTTCCTCACCCTCGACTGAAAGCCCAAACGTGAAACCACTTCACTGCAGGTCGGTGTTTGAGTCCAAATCGAAGGCGTTTCTGCGTCCCTTTGTGACTGTCGAGGAAACATGGAAGCGCTGGTAAAAACCAACAACTAAGAAACAGTCGAAACTATGGACGTCAACCGGCAAAACTGGTCAGAAGAAGGCAAAAACTCCTCCCCTTCGGAAAGGTCTTAACTGCTTGAAGAAGAGCAAAGCTTTTACAGAACTAATCTGTTCCAAATTATTGTGCCAATTCTATGCCCAATTGAAGTACAGACGGCTCCATTTGGCAAAGAAATGAATGCTCTTCCACCGTGACAATGCTTCAATTCACGCCTTCAAGTTGCTTTTCGGCTACCCTGCCCACCGTATCTTTCAGACGTGGCTTTCTGCGACTTCTTTTTGCAAGCTTCAAGAAGTTACTCGCCGAGCCGAGTCTAATGAGGCTGTTACCACCGCCACGGAGATCTCATTTGCGGACCTCCAATATAACGTGTTTTTCAGACACTTTTTAAAGAGTTCTAAGCTCTCCTTGGGTCAAGTGCTAAAGAAGACTATGGTGAGGAGCTAAATCCGAACCTCTCCAAGCAATCGTTTCTCTTTTCGTCGGCTGAATCCTAATCTTTCTGAGCAACAAATTTTGAATTCAGCTACTTAATGCTCAATTGTCAAAATTCACCACTTTCAACTTCAAAACTTCACCCTGACGAGGTGAAAACACACTCTCTTCCGTTGCATATGCCGTTGCTCGTAAGCCAGTCATACCGACTGACATTAATTGGCTTCCTGATTCCCATGAAACATAATCCGAACTGCATTCCCGTGACAATTCATTCTACCACAAGCCCCCCCCCCCTCCGGCTCTTCTTTTAATTTATATTCATAAGTTTGCTAACTATTCACATATTTAGCATAAAATTCCTCCCCACCGAGGAAGAGACACAAAAAAGCCAAAAAAATGTGTACATCGTGAAAGTTCCAAGGAGAGTGGAAAAAAGAATTCAAGAAGAAGACGAATTTGGAAACTTTTTTGAAAATCATGAGAAAAGTTTTGCATCTGTTAATTTATCACCGGCTTCCGTTGCGTCGCCAAACATATTCCAGCGAACAGCAGGTGGCTTAACGCACATACCCACACACTCGTCTGAGGACTCGGCTACGTGCGCTTACACACCGAAGCGCGCGAGCTTTTCTCAGGGAAACCGAAATAAAATACAGAATTTAATTAATGCAAAACTGGTATTTAATCACCGCATGTACTTAACACGACTGCAGCGCTTGGAGGCGACAGCTTCTTGGTCTCAGCACCCCGCCCAGGCAACCGGGTGGAATCCAAGTCAAATTCATTTGCTGTCAAACTCATTAGTAGGAAAATTATAACCCAGAGTGCATCACACTCCCTCTCCGTCCCCCTGGCAATAAATTGTGTGCTCGCATGGGAAATCTCTGATAGGCTATATGTGGGGCTATTTGGTGGTTAGATTCACACGTACCTCCAGGAACCGCACACTCGTGTGTAACACCTCAGGTACACTCTTTCGTTCTCATTTAGTGTTGCAATTCAAGCAGATCTTCTTGAGCACTCAACTCATTCACTTCACCTCGCTCGCCACTTCACACACGACAGAGGGGTGCGAACGGGAATGACGCCGCGACGGCTCCGGCAGTCGGAAGAGGCTTCAGCAGACGTGGAGCTTCCAATTCACGATCTCATTCTGATAGGAGCGGGGGTACTATCACATGTCGTCTTTGGTTCCATTTTGCCTCTCATTCGCATTCATTGCAAGATGTTTTATTTGCTCTGTGGTGGGGGGGAGATGAAGGCAAGCCCCGTGTGCGGAGTAAGCGATTGGTCTCTCTCTCTCTCTCTTCCTCTCACATTTCTTCATAAAGGAATCGTTTACTTGTGGAAATTGTTAATGACGACGTCTGTAACTGGTGTTGTGTTTGTGCGGCGAGGAGTGCGAAGGGAGTTTAATTAAATTTGACATGGTTGCCACTTTAGTCGGTTCCGTGGTGCGGAAGTGGCAGAGCAAGTAGCACCTAGAGGGGTTAGGTCTTCGAGGAGTTCGTTGCTCCTTTTTTCCGGAATAAGCGACAGTAACTTTTCGGAAGGACTTCTCGGAGATGCTATCGCTTGTGGTGAAGACTTGTGCTGATGATGTCAATTACCACACGTCGGTGACGGTGGCGGAGGCTGTGGTTGAGTTGTCATGCGAATCGCTTGCGGGCGTGCGAGCTCAGGAAATGTTGTCTTAATTAAGGGGTTATCTTAAGGTTACTGATACGTTAAGGTGATCATAACCTCGTGAATAGCTAAAAGTGTAAATTGATGGGAGTGGAAGTGTGAAGCCACCTGAGTGTAAATTCGTTCATCATTCGAATGCTGAAGAAACAAGAAAGGATATGAGGAGGGTAAGGATATGCATGGACGTTCAATCTAACAACCATTTGTCCCACAACTTTTTCGGAGAAGTGAAGAGGGGATATGTCCCCCTACTCGACGACACATTGATAATCGTCTTCTCAGAAATGAAATACCTAGGAGGGAATATTTTCAAAACCCAAAGCTGGATAGTAAGACCATGGAGTTCGACAGAAGCTACTTAGCACCAGTAGAGATACATACTTCGGTTGAAGAGCCACTTTTCATCCGTCATATGTGGACGACGAACGGATAACCAAACCCAACTTTTTTTAGAAGACTAGAAGACCTTAAAGGGGGGCATGGGCCTATGCACACGAGGCAATGTCCTTGATCGCACTCAACATGGCGAGCTGACAAGGCTATCTTCGTCCGTGCATAGGTCGAGTTGACATACAGCCTTCCCGTGGCGCCCCCTGGATAGTCATCACAGCATCCGTTGTGTGGTGAACCAATGTATGCAGCGACTGGCCTAGCAGTCTGAAGGTTGTACGTGAGGCTAACTCCCTTACCACACAAAAAGAACCGAGTTCAGAAACGAGAACATGCCTCGGATATGGATGTTGACGACCCCAGCAAACGAGCTGGAGAGGCATGTTGGTTGAGGCAAGGGTCCACCCCGGGCTGTAGCGCCACAAGAAGAAGAAGAAGAAGAAGAAGACCTTAAGAGTTACGAAAGAGAACAAAAAAGAAAAAGGAGCGAAAATTGTGCAACTCCAAAAATCAGATTCAATCGTGAAGGGGATTATTTTTGCAAGCTGATTGTAAACAGGATGCTCTGGACATTGACAAGGAACTCTGATGCACTTTACACGTTTTTCCTCACATCGACAACCCGATCAATGTTGCCTACGAAGCTTCATTTACATAGCCCCCCATGTGCATGCGTGCGTCTGATAAGCCACTGCCGACAAGCTGGCGCTCGAGTCGAGTCGAACATCTGTAAGTGAAGCTTAACTCTGACCAATCCGCAAATAATACCTCCGTTAGCGGCATTATTCGCAATCGACTGCCAACACTATTTGCTTCCGCTCATCAGACAAATAACAAACAGCCCACAAAAACCGCGTGCGTCAAAGTTGTCCTCTGCTGCTTTTTCTCTTTTTTGGTTTTTAAATAAAAGTCGCATCTGGACTTTTGGGCTGTCGTCCTTTTTTTTGACGAGTGTGTAGAAGCTTTTGCAGGATGATACCGTTTTAATGTTTTTATGTGGAGCATAAACATGGCCAGGAGCATTGTTCCCATGGCTGTCATGTGAAAAATGTGAAATGAATTCACGAGGGGGAGGGTGCCTATGGGGTGCAATTTTTTTTTTTTGCCTCCACTTTTGTATGTCTTTGCTCGCCACCATAATCCCCAGGACATGTTAAATGTGATAAGCGTGCAGAAACGCATACATACTCGAATGTAGACACATATTCACACATTCGTATGATGTTCTCGCTTGGGGTGGATGCTGTTTTTTTTTTGGGTGGATGACGAGTGTGTGTTTGTGTGTTCTTTGTTTGCTTGATGAGAGCTTAAATATGCGACAGGATTTTCCTTTTTTTTTTTTCGAGGATTTGGACGGAGGGATTTGTTACGAACGAAATGGTTTTTAAAATAGCGCGAAGTGTAGTTGTGTGCTCAAGCATTCATACGGCGTTTGTCAGTCCATTTGCGAGTATAGTGGTTTCTTTACACTTTTAGTTCGATTAAAATTGTCTATCATGTTTCATTGCGCTCGCAGAACTGAAGGATTTTTTGCGGCTGAAAGGAGCGATTGGGCTATTGATTTTTGAAGTTGTGCCTGACCGGAATGTTCAAAATTGTGGTGAAAATTTTATTCTAGCGCGGAGTCTTTTTTGTGTTTCTTATGGCGAACCTTCATTATTGGTTTCATAATTCATTTATGATGAGTGTCGTGTTAAAGCAGACGACGAGAAGGTGAGGATATGCACATTGGCCGCGGTAAGGATTGGCATTGAGATGTGTTGGGAGTGGTTTGGAATGATTGCAGTACTTTGCTTGGGCCCAGTCATCCTTCTTTAGCTTTACAATCCATGAAAAATTATTTTATTCCCGAAATTATAAGGTACTCCTTATTCCGAAAATTATAATCTGGAAAAGGAACTCCCGAAAAGATCAATCAATGGCCTTGTTACCTCTTTAAAACTAATTGCTGGAGATCGCTGGAGGATTTGGAGCTAGAGGAGTTACTTCCGCACATTAGGGTTTAAAGAATTTTTGATTTCAATACTCTTCCCGTCCTTTAAATGATCTGCAGAATTGGTTTCACCCGAAGTCCAACATCTTGGTGTTTACACCATTTTCTTCGTTTTCTTCCTGTATTGGCGTTAGGGTGACACATGACAGTGCGTCGCCTTGTCTTAAACCTTTTTTGACATTGAAGGTGTCGGTGAGTTCATTCCCGACCTTGACGGAGCAGCGAGAGTTCTCCAACGTCATCCTTCACCATCTGACAAGTTTGGTAGGAATGCCAAAACTAGACATGGCACTATATAGCTCGTCTCTATGCAGACTGTCATATGCGGCCCTGAAATCGATGAATAGGTGGTAAGTGTCGATTTGCACTTCTTGGGTCTTTTCCAGGATCTGCCAAGATTTGGTCGATGGTGTACTTCCCTGATCTGAAGTCACACTGATACGAACCTATCAGTTTGTTGACGAAGGGTTTCAGGCTTTCACACAATACGGTAGAGAAGATCTTGTACGCGATATTTAGAAGGCTAATCCATCGATAGTTGAAGCAGTCGAAGGGGTCTGCTTTCTTGTGAACCGGACAGACAACGCAAAAAGATTCCGACCATATCTTACAGATGCGTCCAACCGGATGATCTCCAGCAGCTTTGAACAGGTTGCCTTGTACCGACTTAGATTATTCAACTTGTGCATTACAAATCTGAAGCTGCACGCTTCCCTTAATGTAGGACTATCTTCTCATGACACACAAGTAGCAATCAATCACCATAGTATTCATAAGATGGCGTAGCACATTAAACAGCAAACAAAATTCAAAACACCGTCCCACGCAGCCCATTCCCAGATGGGCACAGACCATTTGCCAACACGTGCCGAAAATACCTAAGAATCTTCAAAATTATTCAATCATCACGAGCCATTCACCCACAAATCCCCTTAAAGATATCACAGTCATCGTTTGTCCCTTTAAAGGATGAATCCCCTGAAATATCGCTAATTTCCAAAAAGGATCCACTACTGAGAGAATGTGTTCAACTTAGTTTCACTCCATTTACTTGGTTAAATAAAAGTTATTATGCCTCCATAAATGTATCATTCCCCTCCCCAGAGACCCAGAAGGGCAAAACGAGGCATCCTTAGTCAAGGAACAAGCACAAAAAAAAATGTGCCAGCCAAGGACATCACGCAAACAACATAATATTCGAGTTTTTATGGCAAAATAATTCTCCTACGTGTTACGTTCCTATCTATGTATTTCTTTCGGAAAGGTATGGTGTGGACACAGATGGTGGGGAACATAATGTGAGGAACCGACCACAAAATGCTGCATCAGGGCTTGGGGTTAAAGCATTTGTATTGTAATTGTCTCTTGTCTGGTCTGGTCCGGCGAATGACTCTTTGTACATGGTGATGATAAGCAAATATGGTTTAACGTGGTCTGCAGACCAAATACACCCTTCCATCCGTGTTTGAGTGGGTGTGTGTGTGTGTGCATGCCCTCGATGGACAGAGAGAATTGTCCTGTCACCTGCATATGTTGTATGGTACACAGACAGAATCAAACATGTAAGCTTTGGGTATGTCTATCGACTAACAAACGACCGACGTGTTATTGTGCGGTTTTCATTCAGTGCTAGAGGCAGATAGGAATTGTAAAGGACGCCCATGCTTGAAGGACTTGGTCTATAGATATTTTACAAATCGGTTGAATTTTTGTTAAAAAAAAAAAAAATAGCAGACAGACATAGATGTAAATGGTGTGGGTCGATGGTGTCCATAATTCAATTTATCACTAACTCTTCTTTGTTAAATAAATCAAAAGGAAGCCGTGGTAAAGTGTGTTTGCGAATCAGTAAGAAGCTGCAAGTGATAGAGCACTACAAAGAGGAGAACGTGAAATTAAAGTCGGCTTTACACGGCTTTACACATTACAAATGAAAACGAACTGATTAGGTGGAGGTCCTCAGCTCCTAAAAAAACTTTGGATGTACATTTTATAGAAGGATAAAAGTCCTGCGACTTTGGTGGACCTTGTGGAGGCGATGATGATTATTTTGATGCTGAAAGAAACAAAAGCTTATTTGGATGCATTTTTGTTGTTAGAGGAAGACTTAGGCAAAACGTCTAAGGCTACGATCCCGTATGCGAATGCCTCATGACAATCCGCATTAAGGCTAATTCCGGGAACATTAGCCTGATTTGCGCTCACGCTCCGACAGAGGAGCAAGTGTGACTTCAATGACCTCCTAAAAAGAACATACGATCGATGCCCCTGTTACGACAACAAGATCGTTCTAGGAGATTTCAATGCTAAGCTGGGAAAAGAGGACATCTTTGCTGGGGTCATCGGCAAACACAGCCTGCACGACACCACATCCGGAAATGGACTCAGGCTGCTGGACTTGGCTTCGAGGCGAAACTCCTCTGTGTCTGGTACGCGGTTCACACACCTCAACATCCAGAGAGGAACCTGGTGACGCCCTGATCAATTAACCGTCAATCAGATTGATCACGTTGGGATCGACGTCAGATACTCCTCCAGTATTCCCGATGTCCGAACATCCCGAGATGCCAATATCTACTTGAACCACTTCCTTGTTGGCAACGTACGATGAGGGATATCGAGAGAGGAATGGAGTAAACACAGGCCAAAACGATTTGATGTCGGACAGCTACAACTGACAATAGAAGAAGAATGGAGACGTTGTCAAAAAGCTATCAAAGAAACTGTCACTGATGTGCTGGGTTTCACGTCACCACCCAGAAGGAACCCATGGTTTGACAACGAATGCAGCAGTCAGATTCAGCTAAACAGGATGTCTACAAAGCAATGCTGTATCGGACAAAGAGAGCTGTTCGTGAGCTCTACGAACAGAGAAGAAAGGAAGATAACCGGCCTCGCAGAAGGAAAAAGAGAGAGCATGAGAACCGCGCAGTCGAAGAGATGGAGAGGTGCTATGGCAGGAATGAATTTCGGTGGTTGGTGGTTCGGATCGAAGCCTGCCGGGACCAAAATGGAGACGTAGTAGTAGAGTCGTAGAGTAATCGATGCTGAGAATCTGGAAAGATAATTTCTGCAGACTTTTAAACGGCGATGACGGCCCGAATTCCGCTGTTAGGCAGAATGATCCACTCAATTTGAACAATGATAAGCAAGAATTAAGTCCCCCGACTTAGACGAGGTCAAGAGAGCGAGCAATATCGAGACTGAAGTAGTACAAAGCTGCTGGAGCAGAGTGACTGTATGCAGATCTGTTTAAAGCAGCTGGGGAAGACCTGGTTGGGCACATGCACTAGCTCTTCTATAAGATATGGTCGGAATTTCAACGTCGTCTGTCCGGTCCACTAGAAAGGAGACCTCTGAAACCGTTCGTCAACAACCTGATAGGTCCTTATCAGTGTGATTTCAGGGCATGGAAGTCCACCATTGACCAAATCTTCACACTTCGACAGATCTTGTAAAAGACCCAAGTAGTGCAAATCGACACTCACCACCTATTCGTCAATTTCAAGGCCGCATATGACAGTGTGCATAGAGACGAGCTATACAGTGCCATGTCTAGTCTTGGCATTCTTACCAAACTCGTCAGATTGTGTAGGATGATCGTTCTGGCTGAAGAGGTTGAGACCCAGGTCGACCCCGGACTGTAACGCTACAAGAAGATGAAGAACGTTTTAGCGAAAGAGCAACTTCTTTAACTCGTTTGAGAAAAACGTTATCTAGTGATCTATAAACTGTGCCTCCAGCTCCTCTTCCAAATTCCTGCCCAAGGAGTAATTTATAAAGTGTGCAAACAAATGTGCAAAACGGCGGTGGGATAGAAGTTGAAAGACTTATTTAACAAATTCGACGTGGCTGCGACATGAGCACTCTATACTACGCAAAATGGGGAAGTTTTCATACACATCGGTCTTGAATTGGTCCAATAATTCGGCAGAGTAGAACCTTCTGGCTGTGATACCCTTCTTCAAGTAGACATCTACATCGACACATCTTGTGAATCCCAGAAGACAGTGGCCATCACCTTTTCGAAAGTCCGTTTTGGCCTTCTTCGGAGCACATTTACATGGTGAAGTCGACTGTATGCACAGGGTTAGCTTTCTGGCATCTACTAGTGGATAGACAACACTTAGCACTCTTCTTAAGTGATCTCCCGGTTGGTTTTCTTCGTCCGGAGGGAATTGCACATGCCTAATATTTCATCACGAGATGACTCACATGGTCGTTAGAAATGCCTACTAGCCGGTCTGTCTATACTAGATCGTGAAGTTTTGCTGCGTTATCCTCCGTGGCGGGCGTGGTAAACCAAACACCGACATGAAACTCGATGGAAAAATGTTTTCCCGTCTCTAGCAAGGGGTAAACATTACTGTGCACACCTTCCCTCTCAAAAGCAAGAATCGAATCACCGACCGATATGACATTTTTTATATTTTTCTCGTCTACAGAGGAGTATTAGTAGCCTTGTACTCCTACTAACCTTCTGTCTGTGAGGATTAATTGTTATCGGGACGCCCTGTAAAACACAATTTTTCTACAGGAGCCGGCAAATTATTTTTGTCAGAACTCCCTGCAAATATGTATCTCATCTAAATTGCCAACACTTCAAAAAGCTCTTGACGTTAAATGCATTCCCTACGAAGCCTCATTGGTATGAAGTCCTAAAAAAACAAACTGCCCCCCGTTCACGTTCTATCATTCCTCATCGTGAAACAGGTGAATTCACATTGAAGCAGAATTAACCCTTCATTTATTGAGCGCCCTCATTTATTTGCTCACACGTACCGCCGCGTAACTAGAACAGCGCTTCAATGAAAAGAATCTTCAATTCATTCTCCCGGCACAAAACCCACCCTCTGCACAGTGTACACACACCATTCCCATTCCCAGTCCCATTATCCCGTCGGCAAACAAAGTCACCTTTTCCACACCTTTTGCAATTTCCAATCATTTTTAGATTCAAAACTTTTCCGATCCACCAGACTTGCGGGCTGGTGGGATAAGTGCGTTCCCTTTTCTCCTTTAGACAAATAAAAACCGACGACCCGTGCGGTCGATCTCTTAGCGAGCTCGCATCACTTCACCGAGCATCGGTATGCGCGTTGCAAACGAACCAGGCTGCATTCACAGGAGACCTCTTGGGTAATCAGTGAATTGAAACACTAGCGCTAACTCAAAACACTGCTGCACATGCGGTGACTGAGGACAATCGGTATCTCACATTCGTTCCGCTGTGCACTCTGGCGATGTGATTTTCAAAGAAAGGGCTACGTGTGTGTGCAGGCACTGGGAAAACTTCCCGTTGCCAATAGCAAGAAATGCAACTTTTCAGCTACCAATTACGCCCGTGTTATAATTTCAATTTACAGCCAAAGGTGCCGTTGAAATACTGGAGCGGGACACAGAGAGCGAGCGAGCGGGGCTGCAAATATTTCTGGAAATGAAAGCATCCGCATCCACAGCACAGCACACACAACGAATTATCCAGACAGCAGTAATAAACGACCTCCGTACGAATGTGCTGCCCGTTCCCTTTGACCGAGTCCAACAGTTTTGTAATGGGGTTTTGAGTCTGCTGCGCTCTACGGTTTCGCTGGACGCATGCACTTCGCAAAGAGTTCGGAAAGGTGAAAATTAAAGAAAAATGTATTGCAACGTGAACGTTAAGGGACACACATATTTCGGGCGGCGGCAAGCACGAAGGCACGTAGATAAATGGGTGTTACGTTTCGAATCAGGGGAATAGACTTTTATTTTTCGATTTGAAAAGTACGCAAAAGTGTGACATAACTGTGTCGAAATCATTTCACGAGGGCTGAGGTTTGATGCGAATTGTCAGTTTTCTTTGGGAGGTGATTGAATTGAAAAGTCTTACAGACAGTGGGTAACAGACAAGGCATTACACAACCACACAACGGAAATTGATTGGTTCCTGTTCCGGGAATGAACCTCTGAATTTCCACGGAAAAGAAAACACCGAGCAATTAGTTGGGATACCTACTTCCAATTGACTCTGATTTGAAGTGGGAGGAGAGGGACTTGATTTTTAACTGTAAATACAAGGAAATTGTGTTTCTTCGAATGAACATTTGATGAAACCAATTAACGACGTTCAAATAGCACATTTACGAGTGTACATTAAACGCACTACTAAGTTGATATTTGTGAAGTAAACGTAGTTGCTATTTGTTTCCGATTTAAAGCCTGTTATTGGCGGTTATTTTATGGGGGATTGGGGGAAAAGTTCCGAGTAACGAAATCCTGCGAAATTATGTCCCCAACGAAAGTATACAAATTCAGTGGAAAATATTTGCCGCATTCCCACCTAGGTTACCCCCAGGACTTGAAGCAGGGTCAAGCACTTGTCATAATTTATTGTTTCGGTATTTTTGCCTTTTTTTTTGAAATTTTAGCGTTTTTAAGTGCTTACTCTCTAAAGTGTACACGTTTTAAAAATGTTGATATTTCCGAATTTTTGATTTTCGCGATTTTTGACTTTCGTGATTTAAGTTTTCGAAACGTCATCCGACTGACTATATGTATTCCACAACGTGAACTGCCCTTCAGATGTGAGAAAAGTCAATCCAAGCGATAATATTCTCATAAATATATTATGACAACATTTAGGATTCGAAAATATTTAAAGGAAAGAGATCGAAAAATTGCTTACATTTCACTAATCAACCCAATAATGTACGGGAAGAATGATTCAAACTCCAACCTTTTAAAATATTGTTGAAAATATTTTTTTTTTTTCAAATTTAATTGTGAGAAAATTGCTTGGAGAATATATCAGTTTTCAAATTGTTTCACAAGTTTCTCAATTTGTTCACAATTGGCCCGAATAATGGCCCTGAGACCGCAGAAAAAAACATTTTTGCACGCAATTGGCTCTGCGGTGTTTAAGCCCACTCTCGCAAAGTGCTCGCTTGAGTTGGTCAAAACTTTGGTAAAAAGTAAGTATTGAGCATTTCCTAACCAATTTCAGTTGACACGCACTTTGAGAGACGGTGCCGAGTCTTGTTGAAATGTTTACGATCTCCGACTTAAATGTCTTTTCCCAAAGTCTTCAGTATTAACTCGATGACAGCTTCACGGTATACAGTTTCATTAATTTTGCCGTCAGGGTCCAAATATACGAACGGAGAGCGGCCATCGACGGATATGGCGGCACAAACCATCACCATCGGTACAGCCCACTTTTTGTTGGTGGTCCAAAGGCGCAAGCTTTCAAAGGACCTCCCTGGTAAGTTAACTCGTACATTGGTTTTTTTTTCGTGACATATTGCTCGATAGCAAATGGACTCAATTCGGCAGCTCACCACTTTCGTGCAAGCGCAGTAAATCTATCGATAATTTGACTTCAACTTTTTTCTGTTGCGGTGCAAGGTCGTGTGCTTTTCAGAACTCCAATGGCTTCGGTTCAAGTTCAGTTTTCAGTATATGTTCTATCCGATCAAAGAAAATGTTATGAACTATATCTGCCGCTGCTGCTGTATTTTATGACCACCTCCATGGCGTTTTGCAACGCTGTCAGTATCATGGTATGGAGCTTTGATTCAGGACACAAATGATTCATTCATGGAGGGCCCTGTCGATAGCTACTTGTGGTATTCCATCTCTCACCTGATGCATCGGACTGTTGACAAATACCTTCTCTACGCTGATGATGTAATATTGAGAACGTATAGTCTCTAGTTCAGTGTGTCTGCCGATTTGATTAAGTGTCAGTTGGCTCATGTCATGTTGGGTATGTTAAGCACATGCTCTAGAAGGTAGGTGTCAAACATAAGTTTATTTTGCAAAATGCAACAAAATCAGAAGAACAAATTCGAGTTTGAATCGATTTTGGCTGGGCCGTTTGATGTGGCGCGCAGTCTCGCATGTGCTATAGGTCTTGGTTTGAACGACCCATTTCAATAAAAAAAAAAAACACTTGACATGAATTTGTAACTTCCACCGTTGATCGAAATGTTGTTTCCAGTCTCATCATCATGCCACCACTCTACAAACCACATCAAACATTAACTCTTTGTGAGAGCGTTGAAGCTTTTGTACAGGTTTTCCGAGACCCAAATGCGGCAATTTTGAATGTTGTCGTAGCCGTCGAGATGAAAATTTGCTTCGTCACAGAAGATGATTTCTTGCTGTTCAACTTAAGTTGCTCCAAGACCCATAATGAAAAGGGATATCGAACCGGGTGCCTTTTTCGGACGTTGCAATTTCATGGAAGTCCCCTCAGGCGACTATCTGCAGTGTTGAGCTCTTGCAATTAATGGCAAGTTGATGTCACAGCAGCGACATTGTCAAATGTGCGGTTTGTATGACCGCGGGGCCATGGAATTTGTCCACTAGTATACCAGTCTCACGGAATATTTGCACAAACATTTGCACAGCACTTGTGGTGGTTGCAGCCTTCACATGAAAAAGAGAAAAGCACTAAATGGCCTAGAATGTAATTTTTTGATTGGATCTTAAAAAACTTCACTGTAGCACTCTGACTAAGAAACTCTTTCATTGTACTGCCAGGCAGAAGCCTTCAGTTAGGTAATATCAGCGTTTCTGCAACAAGAAGCCTTCATCGTCAGCTCTATAAGCCAGCCACCTGAGGAAAAGTGGGACAAGAACAGAGGATGTGCTCCGCATTGGAGCGGTGATTTTGGCTTTTTGCCAATAAGTCGCGTGCGGGTAAGGTATACAAAGTGGCTTGCTTATATCCTGAAGATTCATACCACACTACAGTTGTGCTCTTGAGAAGCCTATCAAGTGAAGTTACCAAGCCACGAGGAGCCTGAATGCGGGTCCTGACAGTAAATTCCCCGATCCTTGCCTACAAAGTTCACCGTGATCAAAAAAGTATTGGGGAATCTGAATTGTCCATCGAATGCAGAGAAGACTAACATTTCTGATCTATCTTGGAAGTGGTTAAGTAGTTGAGCAGGCTCTCAAGCAAAGATTGTCCTTCGGCAGAAATACTCCACCCCTTCCACCTGCTCTTCACAACATATTGAAAATCATGGCAATTAGGATCTCATAGGTTTTCGCTTTCAAAACCGACGCAAAATTACCTAAAACGTGACCTTATCGTCCTACACGAAACACCAAAACCCGATCCTTCATTGGTCCTGGAGTCATCCATAAAGCTTCGCCTACAATCCTTTCCCGGCTCATATTCTGACCAGAACGCTACGTGTCTGTGCGTCAGGCCACAGGAGACTCTCAAAATGAACATTTGCGTGTATGAGACAGCCTTAACTGCAAAGCCATCCCCACCATTGACATTCAAATATAATTATTCGTGTCTCCTCTTTGCGGCGTCAACGTACACTCGTCGCTACGCGCCAATTAAGGCCCCAACTCCCAACATTCTCAGAGTTATCCAATTTCACACGTTCAAAAAGCGAAAGATGTCATCCAGTGGCATCGCTCTCTCTCCCTTTCTATCTGGGGATCAACGCCTTTCAAAGCAACAGACATCTTCCTTTCTCATATTTCCAACAATAGAAAGAAAAAAAAAAAAGAAGTCACCTCTGCAAAAGAGGCAAACTAACCCTTCCCGCATGGAGTCACTAAATTAAATCGCTCACCCCACGTCTCGGGATGAAAACGACGGAAGAAACCAAAAACCTATCCCAAGGCAATCCGTCGAGAACTTTGCCTTTTTGGATTTTCTTTAAAATTCATTGTCGTCCTTTTTTTTCCTCTTTACTGCACGGAGATCCTATTATCCTAAAAATCTAAATGCTTCACCTGATAAAACTTTTCCGGTCGTAATTAAATGTGAACTCTGGCAGATTCGGAGTCACCTTGCTTTGCTACACGCCATCGGTGGCGCTCCCGCTGCCGGTTTTCTCAGCATCTGCAACGTAAATTTCCGCTACATTTTGTGCCTTGCTCGGCTGGCGGTCTCAGCGAGAGATGGCGCGGCGACGGCGGCAGCGGCAGCGGCAGCGGGAAGAAATCCTTCTTGTTTGGCTTCAGTCCGTGTCGGTTTTTCCTTCTTTTTATCTCCTGCGTCGTCTTTTTCGGATGTCAATGCAGGACTTTTCGCCTTGTTTTTCTTTGTTGAAGCAGAAGTTCCGCTCTGTCATTCGTTTTTTTTTTTGTTCGCCCCTGCCCCGACAGCGTATTGTGTTGGAACAACAGTAGGGCTGCGTCTTACTGCTGTTGGCATCCTCTTCTGCAGTTTTCTTGCAGCACTAGCACCAGATGAAGAAAACAGTGCTCCTCTTCGCTTGGTTGAGAGGATGGTGAACCGACTTAATTAAAGTTCTTATTTGTAAATTAAATTCGTAGTGAACCCAAGTCGTGGGGAATTCATCATCTCATTGCCGGTTTGAGATCCTTTTTTCTGCGTTCTTCTGCATCAAGAGGCAGTGGTGGTGAAGTGGGGGCAAAAGACAGCTCGTTTCACGCGAGCAGTTGCTGCGACTTCGCTCTTTTGTCATTTCTTAAGCGTGCCTTTTTGTGGTTTGCGCGAACTGCTCTCTGAAAAGTTATTCCTTGTTCTGAGGAACAGGAACACGACAGCTCAGTGGTGGTGCAGGAAGTTGGTTTGTCAGCATGCGGGGGAATGTCACCAAATCGAGTGTACTGCAGAGCAGTAGGGTTTATTGACATTTTTCCGAATAGACAATGACAGTGACTGACTTACAAGTCAGATACAACATTGATGTACTGCAGTGGTTTTGTTTGCTTTAAGCAAGGGACTTGCAAGTGGTTAGGGTTCACCCCCAGTTGGAGTTGAATTGTTTTGAAAGACGACGATTAATGCCCGACCTACATACATTTTATTTTGTTTGAAAATTTGTTCTGCTTAAACGGATGGAAAATTGGATGAAACTAACCGAGAGGGGCGCACAGTGAGATAGTCTTTCTCAAAAATACGAGACACGTCCTGTACTATATACCGTGGGTACGTGCGTCGACCCACACGCAGGAGGTCTAGGTTCGATTCCCGGACGGGACACCTCGCATTTTTTCACGGCATCACCTCTTTCAAGTTGCTGGCACCACTCAAAGAGTATCAATTGTCATGAAAAACTTCTCAAATATCGCCGCTGTAGATCCCTTCTACTAGTGAGAGAACAGTAGCACGCACTGCACGAGTAGTTGTTGTAGAAGCTAGGCCCTGGTCCCCTCTGGGCTTTAGTGCTGCTCAATTATTATGCCCATGACATCACATGCATCGGACGTATTAGGCCAACGACTTACAAAGGGTTCCAACCTGACCACTAACTGCCCTCCATTGCCAAGGTCCATTGAGGAGGACCGCTTCCACTCCAAGTTGTCTTGTGTCTACGATTCTTCTTCTTCTTTTACTGGCGCTACAGTCTGGACCTGGAACCCCAACAACACGCCTCCCCAGCCAGTAATATCTCTCGCCAGCTGCCGCCTGTTGCTCATTTCAAGGTCCTTCTCCACTTATGTGTGCTATCTCAACCTACGCCGTCTTCTGTTGCTCGGATTCATAGACTTTTTGGGCCAGAGCAGTGGTGTCCATACACTCTACATGGCATCTTAAGCCTTTTATGCATCCCTGGCCCTTATACCCAAGGCTTAATCATCATCTTCTTTTCAAGCCTGGCGGTTTGATTCTTATACCTTTTTGACTGGAATATTAATGTCCACGTGCTGCATTTGACCTTGCAGTCGACGAATTTTGCCTTCCGGACTATGTCCACATCCTTGTACAGCTCGTTGAGTTCGTGCTTATATCTTTTTCTCCATTCGCCTTGGTGGAGGAAGAATCCATATATCCGATCAACTCCTCGATTTTGCTTCTGGTCCGGGCTGGGGCAAAATAAAAGTTTTGCAGTGTGTGATTTTGGTGCTTCGATGCTGGAGTTTTAAGCCCATTCGAGTCGATAAGAGGAAGTGACACCTATTGCCAAAGTCAGTCTTGCATGGTTGTTCGTTTGCCCGAAGGTAGACAAAGTGCCTTATGTCCTCGGAATTGAAGCTGTGGCTAAAAATATTTTAGTTTTTGTCCTAGATAATGTGTGACGGAAAGGTCTATGATGTCCAGCATATATTTGGTTTGGGCATCACATATTTTGTTAAGCGCTCACTGACCATAAGACCAGCTCGCCCATTTTTCTATTGTTGTATATGCTGCCCCTACGGCACGTTGGGAATGCACGACTATGTCAATATCATTTGCATATTCCAACAGTTGGAACAGATGATGATAGTGTCTTACATGTTGAGAGCCGCCCGCCGGTTATTCTTGACGTCGGCGGAAATGTTCATTTCGATTGACCCACATATCCTGAAATACTGACTACGCAGTGACCTAACAACAACTTTCAGCTGCAATACCTTAAGCGGACCGGGTTGTGTTGCAAATTGATGACCGCACGAGATAAGATAATCGGGGCGCCAATGGAAGGTTTTCATGAACTATATCACATGACAGTGATTCTCAGGAGAATCGCGACCATCAGGTTGAGCATCATTTCATTCCATCCACAGCTAAAAATGTGGAGCACCTGTGATGTGTCGTCCTTAATGTGATTGCCATTTCCCAGAAGATGTGCTCTACTGGCTGTGGCACACTGTTCAGTGTCCAGGTGTGTTCCTTCCAGGACAACACATACAGAGTTGATGATATGACGGACGCATGTAAAAATTTAGTCGTTGTAGCATTGTGGGCAGTTGAAACCCAGATCCATCAAGGACTGTAGCGCCACGCGAAGAAGAAGAAAAAGAAGAAGCATTGTGGGCAAGTGCGTTGACTAGCATGCCGCAGGTCTTAGGCAGTGATGCCAGTTAGTGGATCGAATTGATGGAGAAAAAGAGAATTTCTCGGAGTTTTAAATAAATTTCTTGGAAAATGCAGTTGCTGGCATAAAAAAGCAATAATTTCTGAATGGCACTACAGTCCACAAGGGAGCATGACCTAGCTTCGTCATCAATTAATCCTGTTGTGCGTTCTATTGCTTTCTCACGCTTAGAGGTAGTCTGCAGCTTTTTGCCGACTTAAAATGGCGAGATTTGTGAAACTTTTTATAATTGTAGAAAACGTGGTGTCGACTGCGAGACAGTCAGTTCAGAAATCAAATCTTGGATCTTCACCGCGTCAGTAGACTTACCTACACATTAAGCCACGGCGACCACACAGGGCCCAAAAAAATCACTGTGAAGTCACAGCCACAGAAATAATTTACATTTCTGTGGGGATGTCAAATCATGAGACGATTAAGTGTTCCAACAATGAATCATTTTGGCATTTTTTTGTGGAATTGGAGACTAAGCGAATGTCAGTCCCAAAAGCAGAACACCACATCACAAAGTTTCACATATTCATCAATTTCACGAACTCCGTCATGAACATGGAAGATGAGGACTTTTGACTATATGAGTGCCAGAAAATGTTCTTCATTTTCTAAGACAAGCCTCTGAGCCCGATGTGGACATGCGACTCAAACAACATGCTTCTTCAACTGGCAGGTCTATGGTCATTCTTCTCCATTTGTGTACCATGTTAGGCGAGGACGTCCCTTGTTGAATTGTGCCAATGACTCGGATTCGACACTTCAGGCTGGATCTGTGTTTTCAATACGCTCTACATCGTCTGACTATGCGTCGTTGGTGCATACCACCGTACTGTGAAGGTCCTCGGTGAATCTCCACTGTGTCACTATAGCCCACGAGGGGCCCGGGCCAAGCTTCTATCTCCACTATCAATTTTAAAGAAACGTCTAGTTTTCTATTGTGTACAGTTAGACAGGATTTTTTTCCAGTTTATGTGGAATTTGGTTTTAGGTGTCATCACTGGATACTGGAATCCAGGACTGAATAAACATTTTGACCTCTTCAAGTCGTCACCTCTTTTCCTCTTAAGATTTTCCATTGTTTTGTTGAGCCAACCCTTCTGTCCATTATGTGTCAAATCACATTATCCTGACGGCCAATGAACAACAACATGACGTGAAGCAACAGGGACGTTGAATTTCTCACGCACAAGGGTCATTGCATCGTTGGATGTGTGGCGAATGGCACCATCCTGTTGTACGCACATATCGTTGAGGTCCATATCCTCAATTTTTGGCCACCAGAAATCCATTACTGAATCGAGACAGTGAACACCATTCAAGGCAACTGCATGGCTGATGTAATTTCTGAAGAGCCATGGCTCAGTCATTAACCACACCAAACAGTGACTCTTTGTGAATGCGAAGGTTATTCAATAATCACTCACAGATCCTCAGTTGTCCAAATGCGGCAATTCAACTTCTGACCAAAAAAGTCACGAAGTGCATGAAATGCATTTTGATTTCAACGTTCATTTTCGCAAAAGGCTTAAACAATTTTACCGCTCAGTTCAACTGTGTACCTCTCCATGGATGAATTAGTCAAACACTGAAACAGAAAAAATGGGCAGATGAACTTGACGTTAAAGTGTGACCCACATCACACATTATGGTTGGACAACCCTTTACTACACTGTACACTGAATTTTGTTTGCTTGTTGAACACTTTGAAGTTCCCTGTAATAATTTTTAAACCTGAAACAGAATTGTAAGTGTCACATCCCCATGGCATCTTGATGGCTTACAAATTCTCCAAACTTACACATCACTGATAGACTTGTCGTACGGGAAATATTCTTCAACCAGGTGAGAGCCAGCTAGAGACACCTACAGCCCATCGCCTTGCCTTTTGCGTGCAAAAAAACGTTCACGGCTCATAAGGTCTTAACAGAGAGAGAGTGAGTGAGATGACCAAAACAACTCGACAGTTGAGGTGAACGCAAAAAGTTTCCTTCGAACAGCAGGAGCGACATGCGAGGAAGGGTTGACTGGGTATTTCATCGCGAGCAGTAATTCAGCCACTTGATGTCCAAAGGTATAACGAGATGCAGACAAGTATGATTGGTTGCTATGGAGGGATTAAGATCTCAGTTAAATTTCAAAATTCAGCAACAAAAAACATTAAATCGAAATCCAGTTCTCCCGCTCCCCCTCCACTTGAACAGAATTGCTTTCTAATTTCAAATGGAAATCCAATCAATATTCAACCCCAAAGCGGTTCTTTCATTCGCACCGAGTGGTGATTATCCCGCGCTCAAATAAAACAACCCTAAAAGCACTTCAAAGTGGCCCCCGGAGACCTATCTGCAAATGCAACTGGCAAAACCTCGCCAATTTCTTATCTCCAACTCAACACAACAGCTTAGACTGTTGTTATAACAAAATTAGTTCCTCAATTGCTGCACACCCACCCCCTCGCCACTGCCACTCGCGGTCGCGTTTAAAGCACCTCCCCGACCGTCGACGGCAGCGATGGCGGCCAAAACGCGAGAGACTACGCTGCAAACGTTATCCATTCGCCATTATTGCACCCGCGAGGATACTCATTTTCTACTTATCTCATTGTTTTACATCGGCCGCATTGGCCGCATAAAGTCCGTCTCACGTCGCCCGGGCGGCGATCCAATCCAATATACATGGGGCGGGGGTGCTTCAGAATTCATCTAGTCACAAGGACACTACCAGGATAATAATGTAATAACACAAAACAAAGAAAAAACAAGTGACATTTTTTTCCTTTTTCATAATTGCGAATCGTGGTGGAGTGCTGACGGGAGGCGGAGGGGGAGGGGGAGGAGGGCCACTCTCAATTCCAGCAACAACGGCAACAGCAACAGCAACAGCATCGGCATCGGCATCGGGACACAAGCCGAGGCAGCGGCACTGAGTTAAATTGGGAAATTTCATTAGGCCTTTGGGAAATTTTCCGGACACTTGAATTTGAAATCCTTGAAATCCTTGGAACTCGGTGTTGTCGGATGTCGGATGTCGGATGTAGTGCCAGTGGCGGAAAGAAGAATCACAGCAGCCCAGCGCGGGAGCGGTGTTGTTGGCTCTGTTGAAAATGACAATTTGTCGGAGGTTGGATTGTTTGTCAATTAGTTTTATTTTTACTTATCGCATCACTGGATGTCGTGGGAGATGTCGAACGAGCACACTCGTGCTGTGCTGTGCTGTGTTGTGTGCCTTCGAGCGGTGTTGAGTTAATGAAGGATTTGTGTTTTGAGATGGCTGCTGATTCTGGCTGAGAACGATTATAATTAGACAGCTATTGCTTTAAACTTTTAATTGGGGCTTTTCTGGGGTTTTTGCGGACAACTGAGTTTGTACGGTTGCCAGGAAAAGCAGGTCACTGTGCGCTTGAGGAGTGCTGTGGTTCATTAGAAACTGTTACTGGGAGAAGGTGTGTGTGTGGGTTGAATGGGAAACTAGTTCCTTTTGTTGGTTTTCATCATTTTAATTTACATTTCCACATGCGGAAGGGTCGCACTCGATTGAGTTGTGAGAAAAAAAAATGAAACTAGCTTTAGAAGCCTCGTGAGGTACGTGGGCGTTGTTGGGCTCTTAATTTAAATGGTCATTTGATCCTTTCGCCGAACAGAGTATTGCTTAGGAGTCCGCATTTGGGTAGAGGATTTTCATTACGGGCTTTAATTTTAAAACTTTGTGTGTTTGTGCAGAGAAAAAAAACTGTGCATGTGCTTTGAGTTTTCAGAAGGTACCTCATGATGGGGGTGGGTAGCAGGTTAAGGGTGAAAGGAAACACACATGGAGTCGTTTGCGAGTCGCATCTCTTGCAGACATTCGAGGCGCTGAGGTGTAACTCTAAACAAGAAGAGTTTCTATGCGTCCGAAAGATCCTCTGTGCTTTTGTGAAGAGACAATCAAATCAGGGTAATTTCCTCTGCGCTATTGACTTTGCATTTATAAATCCTTAGCTGAAGCCGTTTTTCGTTGCCCATTCTTTACTGGCTCTACAACTATGGTAATGGGTCATGAGACCACTGTCGGGTTGATCTTAGATTTGTTGGGCCTAGTCAAACCGACTGTCAAGCAAGACGAACCGGCTACAAGATGCTCGTTTTGTTCGACTACATAGGCCTAGCTTTGAATGGGATCCCGGCTTTCTTTTTTCAAAATGCATGAGGGACAGGTCGAGGCCGTGCTAAAGACACACCTTAAACCTGCTGCCAGTCCCAAAAAGAGAAAGGGGCAAAAAATAATGCTTCACGTTTTCTAAAAACCAGCCGTCAGAGAGAAGGCGACGAAAACTTTTCAAATATCCCAGAGAATCAGCCAACTGAAAGTATCAATGAAGCCAAGAGACAAGAAGGAGATTGTCGTCAAATTCTCTCTATTGTTGTTGGATAGAATTTTTACACTACCGCATTCAAGAGGGACATTGGGGTACTCGTATTTTCTACCAATGCTTTGCCAATCGAAAGGACTTTTTAAGTAGCTATAGCAAATCGAAGAAAAATTCAGTAAACTTTAAAAGTCTTGCCGTCAGGCGACAACTCTTTTTTGGCCAATTATCGAAATGTATATGTTTCAAGATGAAGAAAACATAAATTTCCCTAGCAGGGCACATCTGACTCAGGGTTTATCAAAGGATGCCAAGGCTAGCGAAGGGTAAACCGAATATTCTTGGAGATAATGAAATCCCAAAGATCATGTGGGGCACAAGAACGTATGAGCAAGCAATTTGTGGCCAAGTATGTACCTAACACCAATTGAAGAAATGCAAGAACCCTTTCCCTTCTCTAAATTCGTAGAAAACCCCGAAGAATACATTTTAGCGGTTGATGAAGGCTGATGAGATTCATATATGAGCCTCAATACCACTCTGAGTAGAAGTGTTTTGAGAACAAATCTAAGTTAGGGAGAAAAATTATCATTCGTTTCATGATTTCAAGTTGTTAGCGATGACATTTGATACGTGTTTAAGGCACTTATCATTTGAGATGTCACAGCATCAGGCAAGTGTTTGCTACTTACGATAACTGATCACTAAAAAATCGAACAATGCTTTAACGTTATACGGATTTCCCACAAAAGTCGTATGTCATCGTAGACACTTTTTGCGTATTTTGCGATGATTATGGTCGTCAAAGTCGACTTCTTATGCAAGTACGAGATACATTAGTAAGAAATTTGAGGAGAATGAAAACGTTACTGATGTCATGAGGACCGTGCATCATCTTAATACGCGGTCAGTCAAATATGGTTAATAATGATATAATTGAGTGGCACTACCCCACAACGGACCAGGGCCTAGGTTCTACAACAACTACACGTGCTGTGGGTGCTACTGTTCTCTCACGAGTAGAAGGGACCCACAGTTTTTTGCCGATTCCAAACGGCGAGGTTTGAGAAGCTTTCCATAGACAATTAATACTCTTTGAGTGTTGTCAGCAACTCGAAAGAGGTGGTGCCGTGAAAAAAATGCTAGGTGTCCCGTCCGGGAATCGAACCCAGACTTTCTGCGCCGCGGTCGATGCCCTTACCACTACGCCACGGCGACCAATATGGTTGCTGTAAGGAAAATTGTGCTGATGATCCAAATTTCTTGTCTTTGCAGCGTTCGTAGCAAGTGCAAGTGTACTAAGCTATGACATGTTTTTTTTTTTTGGGTTTAAATATCCTTCTGTAAATAAAAATAATGTGGCACTACAGTCTATAAGGAGCCAGGACCTAGGTTCTTCTTCACGAGTAGAGTGGACATACAGTTTTATTTGCCGACTGCGTACGGCGAGATTTGAGAAGCTTTTGATGGTTAATTGTTACACTTTGGGGGTTGTCAGCACCTCGAAAGAGTTGAAGTATATGAGACGTTCAGCCCAGAAATCGAATTTGGAACGAATCTGAGTCGACCCACTACGATGCACTGCGACCCACGAGTATCCATCCTTACTATGTTCAATAATGTTCTATAGTCTGAACGCGATATGGGTGCGGTTATACTGAACACGGAGCGACATCGTCAA
>OX122882.1:95035952-95101061 GCA_944738645.1 Eristalinus sepulchralis | reverse complement strand
TCTGGTAACATTTGTTTACTCTAATTTCTTGGTTTGGCGAAGAAAGACCAGCAGGCGCTTCTGTGTTAAAGAGCTTCAGTTTTCAGATCCCACCACATCGGCGCCAGACAGCCCCCACCTGATACGAGCAAAGGCGGGACATTGACAGAGAAAGTGCTCTGAAATGTCTTCACAGGTATCGCAAAGGCCAAGCAAACTAAGGTGCTTAGCAAAGGAAAAGTGTCCCGTTTGTATGCCGACAAGTTTTCTGCACTCTTTTCTGTCTAGAAAAAACAGGCTTACGCGGATGATGTAGCCATTATCATTACATATTATTAATGTCATTAACTTTTTGCGATGACTGAAAGTTAAAAATTAACTATCAGAAGTGTAAAACCATCCTTTTCCGGACTCCGTTATGCAGAGTTTCTAGGAATTCGAAGAAAAACTGGCATCCTGGACTCACAGTGCCGGCCATTAACTGCAAAGGGTATAGGACTTTATATTGGTATTATGTTGGACCAGTTTCTGTATGGTAATATCCATTCAGCTACAGCTCTGACGAAAGCCAAGAAAGCCTTCGCTATGGCAAGTAGGTTGTTTTACAGCCGCCAACTTGACTCCAAAGTTAAGGTTTTCTGCTACACGGCCCTAGTCCGCCCAGTCATGGTGTATGGCTGTCCAGTGTGGTTCAATGTGAGTCCTTCCCAGATGGTAAAGATAAGGATGCTCGAGAGGCAATGCCTACGTGCTTGTCTCTCAAAACACAGAGCACCCGAATCTGGATACAATTCTATCGTAATGAGGTTTTGTATAACGAAGCCGTAGTGAATAGGGTGGATAATTTCATTATTAAGCTGATTCGAAGGCATGTTGCACGAGCAATGACATCGGAAAGCGAGCTTACTACCCAAACGACGCACATCACGAGAGCGCACACCGAAGTGAATTCATTCCACCGGAAGCATGCGTATATCTTGATCCAAGATGAGGTGGGATGTTCACTTGACATTAACTCATGAGGATCTATGCCAAAAAAAGGAAACCAGGCAAGTTTTACAACTGGGTTCAAACACCAAGTTTACTGTGCACTCGAACAACCAATCATTTCACTCAACAGTCATGAAAATGGCGATATATTCCAAACTACTGATGCTTCACTTTTGAAAAAGTAGTCTTTTCTGTTTTAAACCATATCCTAGCCAGCAACACAAATAAAATAAACCCGGATTGCCACTTTAACAACACTCTCATCTGTTGTTTAAAAGTCAGGACTATAGTTGAAAGTTTTAAGAAAGACCATGTTGAGCTTCATTTACTCAGATTCTACACTAATCTCGACCATCGTGGTGACACATCCTTTGCATTGTATTTCTTCTCCCGTCCAATAGTGTATAGACTATACTGTAGCTGTAGCTGTAGGTATGGAAGTAGCTCTAGGGATCATACTAGAAAAAACACCAGTAGACTATGTAGTTGGCTTCAACTCCAATATGTCTCAGGTCAAACTAGAGTCTGATAGATTCCTGCTCCCAACCTTGACTTCAAACTGACCTTAAGCTCATTCATTTCCATTGTTTCACAAATCTACAGTGACCGACAAAAGACACTCAGAGATAGAACATAATCATTCAAACGCTTTTTTTTTCAAAAATGTATTTTTTTATTTTTCTTAATTTTAATTTTAACCAAAAACAAAAACAAAAAAAAAACACAAACAATTGAAAATTTATTTAAAACGTACAACAAACAAAAGAAAACAGAAATAAAATTATTTTTATGGTAAATGGTTTCTCGCTTGCTACAGGGTATCATAGCCGCGGTTCTATCAACAGTTCTTGGCACCAAAGATCCGGAACAAGTGAATTCGATGGCCAAACAAGCCGGCGAGGTAAAAGCAACAATAACACACAACTTATGAATTATGAATTAACTTTGAGATATCAAATTAACATTTACATGCACAAAACTTCTTGCTAATTGTGGTCCTTTGTAAATTTGTTCCGTAACGTATCTACACATGTATTAATCAATAACTCGAGTCAGAATTTTCTAGACAAAACGCAAGTAGCTACAGTGATGCGGTGACTATATGAGATTTCCTCTTGTCCGTCCACAGTTTATTAATATCGTTATGAACCTGCTGGACGCCCTTAAGACCTCGTTCTCGCACCGTTCGCTGGCCGCTCGGTCCATCGGCAAACGTGATTCGATGAGTGATGCCGCCGTTGCTGGTATCTCCCTCTTGAAGGGATACGTGAGGACCTATCGCAATGCAGAGGACAAGTGCATGCAGAAGTACATGTGCGAAGCGAATACGGAATGTGTGAAGGAAATCGGCGGAACCAGCATCTTCTGTCAGTTGGGAACGTAAGTGTATGCGCAAGTCGTGAAGTGGGAGTATTCCTGATTGTGTCTTTATCATTTGCAGCTATGCCACAAGTCTAATCCTCGAGCGAACAAGCCAAAGCCAGTTCGAGAACCTGTATGACGCCGGTCGACGTGGACGATCGGGCATGGACTGCAGTCAGCTGTTCTTAGAGTGCAACGAAGTCTAATTCGATATTAAGCCTAATTTCTGTTCTTTGACTGGGTTAACATTTTGAGTGTGATTGGCCGCCACTTGTGGGAGGGCTGGTTGATCATGTGTTCATGGTGTTTTCGCGTAGATTAAGCGTTCAACTAGGACATAGTTAAATTATTTTGTATTAAATGAGGGAGGACTATTATTTATTTAATTTATTTGAAAACGAAATCGAAAATGGCTCCGACGCTACTAGTAGATGTGTGTAAGAAAACGAAATAATTAAACGAATTGAGATACAACAGACGTTCATGTATAATTTCTCGTTGCTGCATTGACGATGAATTACAATTACGCATCTGTGGATGTAGCGGTACGTTAACTTGGAAAGTTTCATTTGACAGACTTGAGCGTCGAAAATGATTTACCTTGGAAAGCGTAAAAGTAAGTTAAGAGCACAGCGAAAGTGACTCGCAAGCGTTAAGATTGTGCGTATTCCCAATATTAACTATCACATCACTTAGTACGGGACTAAGTGATACAATCAGTCCAACGCCGCTCTAGCATTTCGATACATATTTTAGAGAACGATTTATCTTTGGCCTCAAAATAGGCAGCAGTTTTGGTGTTCACCCCCTCAGTCGAGCCTTTTTTTCAGATGAGCATTTTTTTCAGGTCTAAAAAGGTTGCGGAATCAATGCAAAGCTCAATCCGGGCAATTTGGCCAACGACTTGTGACAAAGTGCATTGTCTTGGTGAAAGAAAATTTTTTTCTTCTTCATATGGGTCGGGTTTTTTTTACAATTTCCTCCTTCAAGTGCACTAATAGTCCTTCGTAATCCTTCAAAGTAGTGTTTGCAATCGATCGTTTTGCCTTTCTCAAGATAGTCGATGAATAAAATTCCGTGCGCATCCTAAAATACGGAGACCTTTGTGTTTTTGGACGCTTTGGACGTGTTTCACCGGCTGTTGTCCAGTCCGCTGTCTGCCGATTTTTTTCTGGAGTGCAGTGGTGGATCCATTTTTAATCCATTATAGTATACCGACGCAAAAAGGCGAAACAGTTCCAAACAGCTCTCAGAATCCCGCGTCCGAGAATCGAACCTACACCTTCTGTGTGGGGGTCGATGCTCTTACACACTACACCCGGGAACACGTAATTTTTGAGAACCATCTCTAACCAATGAGACCTCTATGGCATCGATCCAATCATTGAGCTATTCAATTCAATTCCTTCCAAGGAAGGAAACAAGGTCTGCAGAGGTCGTCAGGTGACGTAAGACCTCCTATTCTAGGTAGTCTTTAACAGTGGGTCCGAGCGTTTCCAAGTCGATTCCGAACAGCGACTTTTAAGAAAATTTTCAAGGACAACTAGTACTCTTTGAGTGTAGTTAGTAACAAGAAAGATGTTGTTCTGTGAAAAATTCATTTTTTTTAGTATGCGAATCGAACTTGGACCGCCGGCGCGTGGGTTGACGCACTTACCTACCACGTCACGAAGACCAACGTTCCCATACTTTTTAAGATCATGGCATACAAGTTTGTAATGAAGAGAAAAGTGTATTTCCACTAATTTTGTATAAAAATAAGAAGAAAATGTGTCAGTTGTTAAAAAGTAGTGGTAAAAAGCTTTTTAATACTATTGAGCGACTGTACTTCTTACTCGTTATGTGTTTGTGTTGCCACTACGCGTGAGGTCTATCCCTGAACTAAGCTTAAGAAAGATACAATATAAAGTATTACAAGGTTCTAACATCCGAGGACGCGGCAGCTTGGTAGAGGTCATAAACTGTTGACACTGGCTGTTTTGTTTCTTCCCTAGAAATAATTTACCCGCACCCCTCGGTGCATATTTATGTGTTGTTTTTAATATGTTCCAATTTATTCCGAAGAACGTTAAAGTATCCGTACAGTTATTAAGGAATTCTCCTTTTAACAATATTAACGTTAACGTTTTAGAGAAGGAACTTGGAAAATCTAGAAAATGTCTTCAAACCGTTTATTCAATTCGAAAGTATGTGATGACTGAATGCTTTCGTCTTTTGTAGCGAATCTAGTCTAGTCGTGTTTCCAATCGGTTATCGGAGTTGGCAAAATTCAGAAGTCCGGTAGATGAATATTGCGATTGTTTAACGAAAAGAAAGTCGTTCTTACATCGATAGGTTACAAGAGATGCAAATTGAATTTATTTCGAAAACCGTAAACGAAGAAAAGTCATGGGTTAGTCGTGGAAAGAAGATGTTCAGTGTTTGGCAGTGGTCTAGTAAGAGCTTTAAAAATTTGCGAAAATAGTACTCATATTCCTTATCGTATAACTAACTTTGCCAGAAAAAATACAAAGTCAGTAATCAAATTCAAGGGAACTCATCAGATTCATCAGCTTCGAAGGAAGTCAACTCAAACTAATCGAATTTCCAAAAAAATACCTGACGCATAGTATACGCATGAAAGGCTACAAAAACTTGTTTTACGTCCCACGACTTTTTCAATCCCGCGATTTTTCACTTTTCACAACCACCAACCGCCCGATTTTGATGAATTACACTTGCCAACACCTACGACAGTCTCTATGACTTTGAAAAAACAACTAAAACTAACTTCACCTGAGAACAGGATAAACAAACTATTCCAAAACGACAGTTATAATTTTCATGGTTGCAACGTTGCAACGCTACACACAATAAACTCTGGCCAACCACAGGAAAATTAGTTTTCCCGTGATAAAAAAAAAACTCTTCGCACAAGAAAGTGGAAAAAAAGGCAAAATAACGGAAACATTTTTCTCTTTTTTTCCCTCAGAACTCAACCCTTAAGTGTTTCTTGTCAGGAGAAAAAAAATCAAAAAAAAAAAAAAAACTTTACCTACCCGTGTTGTGGAATTTGTTTTCATGAGTTCGTTAGCAGTGGCACTCCTCACTTCCATAACTGGGTTGAGGTTAGGTGGTTACACTTAATTTTTTTGTTCCTCAACTTTTGAAGGTTGATTGTTGGTTATTCAAGGAAGCTCGTTTAAGTCGAAATGCTTGTGAAAATTATGAGGTAAGGATTTAAGTTTGAATTGAGTTCCTTTTTAAACATTTTTGAAGTGAGCAGTTTGCAGGGATATTCTTGTGTACGTAATTAAAGTGAGGCTTTGAAATTGGCGGTTGATGGAGAGCATAGGTGTGGAAGAGGAATAATCGTTCAAAGTAAGGGAAACGTCTGTTGTCACTGTTTCTTATGACTTTTAGCGCAACTTTGCTCCACACCTGAGGCAGAAGAAAAGGAGCAAAGTTTGCAATCCCAATTCACAAAACAACACACAGAATGACCATCCATACTTCATTCTTAGTTGTTTAGACTGAGGGGCACTTGTCGCGATAATGGCTGTTGAACCACCAATGACAAACGTACAACGAACGTCGCAGCAGCCAACTCTCATGTCGAACTGCAATGAATCTTGTCGCGATAATGGCTGTTGAACCACCAATCACAAACGTACAACGAACGTCGCAGCAGCCAACTAAAACGAATGAAATTGAAACCCAGACATGATATCGTTGCTGTTGACAGGCCTTCGACTACTGTGATTCCACTCTAAGCTTGTTGCTAGTACCCGTCGCAGACACATACGCTCCTCCTTGCCTGTCTTGCAATATCTCCAAGGTTACCCTCACCCCATAGCAACCACCCAACGAACATTTATTTAGGTTTGCAAAAGCAAAAAGGATTCAAGCGCTCGCTCGTAACTCATATTATGCGATACATCTGGCAATGACATGACTAAGAGGCGTCCATTATCGATCCAGTGTCACTTTCGAGGCGGCTGTTTGCCATGATAGGTGCCCCTCTTTATGATAAACGATCCCCCAACAAATTTACCCAACTCAGTCTGCTGGCCCACGCACGAAGGCCCGACCCCGAGCGCACAGCCTACAGACACCGAAACCGTTTTTGTTTCAATTTCAAATATGAAGAAATAAATTTGGAGATTTGTCAACGTTTCGCCGCCACCGCTCCGTGGGCTCCACTCGTGCGCTATGTCTTTTTTTAGCCGCGTCGGAAATTGTTTGCACCGATTCGACGTTGTTCACCGAGAGATAATGAAATTTATTGCACGACACACGACCCCTGGCTGACGCCACCACCGCTGCCGTGGGGTGGCTCTGTCGGATGTCGGAGGATTTAATACCAGCAAGGATGGAATAGAATCCGTTGCGTAGGTATATCCCTATTGTTTTTTGCACAGGCGAGCTGTGAAATTAGTTCGACCGCGTCTGCACTCCGCGACCAGAGTGCTAATGAGGGTACTTGCAACTCACCATTTATACGAGTTCTCTGATTTTGGTGGAAGCGTTAGGTTGCATCGGACCGCGTGCCACATGCGCGCCATGGGAGGGTGAGGTCGGGTCTCATGAAATTCAGAAACTAATTAAAATTAATTATACGACATTTTTGCCAATTTGCACGGTGGCGCAAAATGTGGGCGGCGAGGGGCGCACGCTTTGCAGAAGCCTGGTACTGTTAATTTTATTCAAATGTATGCAATATTTCATCGCAGCCCCGGTTGGACAAGTGGTGTGGTGGGTGAGAAATTACTTGTTGTTTTTGTGCAGAGGGTGTTCCTCATTTTCTGGATAATTTTGTAATTTTGGTGCTGTACATGTAGAAGGAGTGGAATTACTTTAAGCTGGCCTTAGAATAGAACATAATAGAGCATTCGTAAGTCTGTTCATTTTTATACCTCTCGATGACAGAACGAATAAAAATTAAGCGGAAAAGTTGTCATTTTGTGTGAAATGGCACTCAAATGGTGCTAGTGAGAGATACAACATAATGTGACATCATTCGAACAGGAACGTCTCAAATGGTGGTTTCGAGACATTTAAAAAAAAAATGATGTTCAGTATTTTTTTAAAAATCAAAAGTAATCTTTGCACTTATAACTGTCTTCACAGAAAGTCAGTTTTATTCCTCCGCGGAACAAAATGAATTCGTTTACACTTCAGCAACGTCGAGGAATCGATAAACTTATTTTAAAAGTTAGAACTATACAGCCCAAGCAGTGCATTTTTGAAAGGATGTTTTGGTCGTAACTGCTGTGGCCTAGCGATCCAACTTGTTGCGCATGATTAGAGAATACATAAAGCCAAACTTACAAGACTGCATAAATTAAATCTTATTAGTGGCGAGGTTGTCTGTGTGTCTGGTTGGAATTGCCCAAATGGTACCCTAAAGTGACCGAAATTAAGTCACAGCACGGGCCGAAGGTATAGGGTGTGGGGGAGGGATGAGTTTTAAACAGCATTCCGAATTCCAGTGGTTTGGTTTAAAAACAAGTCTCTAAACACGTCCACGCGTAAGCACGTCCACAAGGTGAACGGATGGGCTTATGGGTGAACGGATGGATAGGCCTAACGAGGCGCGTATTCCAGGTAAGTTCGTGAAGGGGAGGAATGCAGTTGGCGAATTCATTTCAGCAATTCTCGTTCAAATTGTCGTTGAAGAATGATAAAAACGTAGTGGGTAGGTTGCGTCAACCCACACGCTGAAGGTCTAGGTTCGATTCACGGACAGAACCCCTCGCACTTTTTTCACGGCACCACCTTTTTCGATTTGCTGACAACACTCAAAGAATATCAACTGTCTATGAAAATCTTCTCAAATCTCTTCGTTCGGGGTCGGCAAAAAACTGTAGGTCCCTTCTACTCGTGAGAGAATAGTAGCACGCAACAACACGAGTAGTTGTCGTAGAAGCTCGGCCCTGATCCCTTGTGGACTGTGTAGTGCCACTCAATTTTAATTAGAACATTCACCGCCTCTATATCGGCGGTGTCCCTATCTGCCTCTTACGAACAAGCTTGTAGTCGATTTGAACACAATCTAAGCCAATTACGTTTAACGCACTAGTTATACTAACTCACCTCATTTAAAAAAGAGTTTCAAATTGGTCGAATTTTTTTTACTCTTAATCATTCATGGGTGTAAGGGCTGAGCTATATGAGAAAAGTTTTTTGAAACTAATCAAAACACCTTGAGCATTGTCAGCAACTCGAGGTTGGGCCATGATAATGCGAGACGAACGAAAGTATTTAAGTAGTTGAACCAAGGACCTCCGGCGTGTGAATCGACATACGTACCAACTACGTACCACGAGTGCTTGGTTACACAACTGTTAAGGCGAAAAAACTATCAAGTCACTCCACAACAAACATACTGTTGCAAGTCTTCACCCTTTATGTACAAATATGGGACTTGGTTTTGCGTGAACACCTGCCTTACGGCTTATATCAAGGGGTCCATTTCTCCAAGAATAGTATAGAAAGCAAACTAGACGCTTAGCTACCCACGTACCAAATGAGATCATGCTTGATTGGTCATTGTCCCACACCTTGTTATGGAGCGAGGCCTTTCTTAAACCTCTGCCGCTTTCTGATTAGCAGCACGCGGTTGAAAATGCAATGTAACTACCAGGCAGGTTCCCTTAAAACTTGGGTCTGGTCGCCACCATTCCGCCACAAAATGGACTTTGACTCCATCAGTGATTCCGTATTCACTAATAATAGTGCCACGGATGTGATTTATAAATCCATTCACATCATCTAGCCTCTCGTTATGTACAAGCAATTTCTGCACAAGTAAACAATTCACTTCCTTTACCACATAAGTCACACATAAGTCTTCATGCCGGTTTTAAAGAGAAATACAGCCGAAAATTTCAATCACACATTCGCTTAAAAATCGACATCAGTCATATTGTGGTACCAAACTAGAACACAACCTAAGTGCTGAGCATTCTAAAAGAATAGGTTGCCCGTCAAATAACTTCCACCGGAGCTGTGTGGACGAGAAATAGGCAAACATTTACAAAAGACATGCTGAGCACAATCGTGCCTTGGATATTGGTATGTCTCTCTACCTGTGGTCTTCACCGTCTCAAAGAGATTTCTCTCACAGTTCCCCTACCCCAAATGGTCGTAGTTATTGTACGTTACCTTCGGTGGTTGAACAACGATCTTAATGGAACTAAGTACTTTTCACTAGCCACCTTACACACCTACCCACCTGTGGTCTGTGCGCTCCGTTTAACACATGATTGATTGGCCAAATATCATGTGGTTCAGTAAAAATTGCCTTCTGATTGAGAATTAGTCGAAGGTTGCTGAAGTATTATCAGCCTTCTGGAAGCTAAATCGTCTCGGGAGATGTCATCTTTAGCTGAAGACTTACGCGAGAGATTCATTGAGTGAACCTACAGTTCATAAGGGACGAGGATCTAGTTTCTTCAGCAACTACTTGTGCGTGATAAAAGGGTAGAGGGAACCTACAATTTTTGCCGACTCCTAGCGACGAGATTTGAGAAGCTTTTCATAGACAATTGGTACTCCTTGAGTGTTGTAAACAACTCAAAAAAACCGGTGCCGAGTAAAATTCGAGGTGTTTAGTGCGGGAATCGAAACTGGGACCATTAGCGTGTGAGTCGAACGCACTTAGTTACTACGCCACAACTCAGCTCTATGCAAGCAATACAAAAATTCTCACACAGGACTGTCGTCTACAAAAAGACCAAGAGCATCCCAATCCGACATGAACAAGGTATTCACTACAGAGAACGACTGCGATGGTCGGTGTGATCTCCAAATTCAGATTTCTCCTTCGAGGGACGCTTTTGACGCTTTGGCCAAAATAAACAAGATTGTAGACATATTTCATAAAAGCTGCTCCATACGTCGCTTCTTGCTCCTCCCACCTATATGAATTTTTGAGGAACTGAAACAAAACAGTCATCATCGACCTTCCTCTTCCTTCATCAGTGTGATGCAAAATTGCAGACTACCACAGAAAGTAGAACTGAACAAGCTGCTTCAAACAAAACTTGCAAATTGCTTCCTACAGTTTGCAGTAGCCTGCATCCACATAAAAGGAAACTGAATCTATTAAATCACGTATCTGTTAATTGCCAAATCGAAGCAAATGAAATAGATTTGAAACAGGAGAACAGAGAAGTAATTTGCTTGCGTGCAGAAGGAAAATCCGAACCGGAGACATTGATCTAGAAGCTTAAGTGCCTTGATTTTCGGAATTATATCGTCCTTTTAAAGCAACACACAGTTACAGATTGGTCCTGCTCAACTTAACAACAACAAGCGTAAACATAATTGGAAACATGAGTGAACACATCGTTGTGTAGATGTTTTTCTTGTCAGTTTTTTCTCTGGCTCAACAGAATAATTGTCATACATAGTTTGTAGAAGTGGTCACAAATTGCTAGTAACAAGGTTACTGCAACTCAATCCCTTCAAACTGCTCGTAGGTATCTAATAATGTCACGAAAACTTACGCTACATAACAAAGACCTAAAAACTTAAGGGAGTGTACACATCTATGCCAATCGTGTGCAACTTTTTGCACAATAGTTGAATCCAACTAATTGTAGGAAAGTAACCTTAAACTACGGAAAAACCTCCAACCCATGTTATTCTGACTGAAACTAGATCAAGCAACACTGAATAAGCGCCCCATGGTACGAGACACCTCGTTCCAAATGAATAAATCCTCGTGTCAGTGGCACACGTGCGTATCGCCTCCTGAGTAAGCTTGTTTCACCCCCATAATGAAATGAAATATCTTTGTCCTTGGGCATGTGGAATTAATAAAGCTAAGTTTCATCCACACCCAGCAGCCGGAAGGGTAGACATCTGCATTCAATACACCGGCCAACAGTGCCACTGTCCTCCTCCACACAAACACTAATCCCCCCCATCTTGGGCATTACCTCATCTGGTTTTTATATGTTCATCTGTTTATCTGCTCTACCTTTCGACTGCCGGCTGGTGTGTCAGTGCAGTCTGAGTTTGGGGTTTCCATTTCATTTACTTTTTCATTCTTCAACCGTACCTGCATCCGCTAGGACTGGTCTGCTGGCCCTTCCAGTTTCTTTCATATTCTTCGGCAAATGTTGGACCTGCTGTTGCTGACTTCATGCTCCATCTGTGACATGCAATGCATACACTCACAAAAGAACTGTTGGAAGTGGAGATTCCTTTCCCTCGGGGAAATGCAATTAAAAGTGCAGCAAATCATGCTTTCACTCCTGGGACATGGGATGGCGGGCGATGTACAGCGGTGAGGGCGGATAGTGGGAGTATTGGTCGTCTTCTCTGGTGAACTATATCTACTCACCGGACCAGAAGTTTCCATACTTATTCACATTTTCCAAACGGTCTAGTTTGCTTTCGTTTCGTTTCTCATTCCACTTGCGTTCTTTTTTATCTTTGCGGGGCGTACATATCTTCGCTGTAAACTATTTTGGGTATTTTTGCATTTCTTTGAAACTCCCTTTGTGCACAGTGCGACCAGTAGGAGTTTGCCGAAATCTTAAGTTCGAATTTTTTCGGGATTTTTGGTTTCTTTATGTCGCCTACTATATAAATACTTACTATTAGATGGTTTCTAGTCTGGAATGAGCATCTCAATGTCGAAGCTTAAGTTGAACAAATCTGTTGGAGCCGACGGACTGCCCTCGGAGCTTTTGAAAGCAACTGGAGATGACCTGGTTGGGAGCATGCGCCAGCATATCTATAACATATGGCCGAAGGAAAGCATGCCCGATGAGTGGAATCTCAACGTCGTTTGCTCGGTCCACAGGAAAGGAGACCCCTTCGACTGCGCCAACTATCGAGGGATAGCCAACTATCGAGTGCACGCCTGAAACCGTTCATTAAAAACCTGATAGGTCCTCATCAGTGTGGTTTCAGGCCAGGAAAGTCCACCACCGACCACATCTTCACACTACGGCAGATCCTGGAAAAGACCCAAGATGTGCAAATCGACACTCACAACCTATTCGTCGATTTCAAGGCCGCATATGAGAGTGTGCATAGAGACGAGCTACACAGTGTCATGTCGAGTTTTGGAATTCCTACCAAACTCATTCGCTGTGTAGGACGACGACAGAGAACTCTCGCTGCTCCGTCAACGTCGGCAACGAACTCACACAGACCTTATATGTCAAAAAACGTTTGAGACAAGGCAACGTGCTGTCATGTGACTTTTTCAACAACATCCTTGAGAAGATGTAACTCACAAGACAACACCAGAGGCACGATCTTTCAAAAGTCAGTTCAACTGCAAGCTTGCGGCGACGACATTGACGTGCTTGGACGAACACAGAGAGCCGTCAATGAGGCGTTTGCTGGCATTGAAACGGAAACGGCTTAACTGTGTCCGGTGGTTAATGTGGGCAAAGAAAGTACCTGCTGTCATCAAGGAAAGACCCACAACATCGACGTCTCGGACAGAGCGTCACACGTGGCAGCAGAAACTTGGAGGTAGTCAAGGACTTCGTTAACATCGGCTCGGCAGACAACAACACCAGTACTGAAATCAAACGTCGTCATCTTTCTTTGGGTTAAAGAGGCAATTAGGTAATAAAGTCCTCTCTCCAAGGACTAAGCTTGATCATCCCAGTCCTACTATGGGCTGTGGACTCTATGGTGCGCCACAGGAAGAAGAAGATGAATTCAGCGTCAAAATCTCCGTTGATTTATTGGCTTACCACAAATTTGTCAAGTTTTTAACCTAATCACAATCGGAGAAAAGCTGATCCCCTGATGCATTGAATGGAAGAAATGGTTTTTGAAATGAAATCAAAATACATTTTTTTTCTATTTTCCTTAACTTCCAAGATCCTAAAGGTAAGAAAAACTGCAAAAATGAAATAATACACCTAAAGGAATGTATCGAAGACCCTAGCATAATCCGAATTCCGTATTTTGAATTTTAGGGCGCACTCTGTGAGGCGTGGCTGAGACAAGTGTCATCTTGAGTACTCTGCGCACAGCGTCTGTATACACTTGCGCTATGCATGGCCTCATCATTCCTATTTACAATTTTCGACCGTACTGACGTTGTCAAAGAAAATTGGTATAAACGACTGAATGTCACATAAGTAACTTCTCATTGCATACTTCTAGGCCAAAAATAGTAAATTATGGGCATTCAATTGATTTCTTTATGTAAACAGATTCCTATCCAACTTTTATTTCTTTTTCCTTTGGATTTATTTTATTTAGCAAATTTTGCCTTGAAGTGGCAGGTTCGTCAATTTACACACCGTTGGTCGTATGTGCAATTCCTAGACCGGGAATGTTCACAAGGCATGTTGTAATGACACCACCTTCTTTCGACAATACTCACTTGTGCACAAATTGCCAAATAACTTTTTCCAGACTTTGCAGTTAAGAACCAGTAATAAGCTCTCCTTACTTGAAAACAGTGTACCGACTTACAGTTTAGTCAATTAAAAGCGGTCAGAGGAAAACAAAGTCAAGTTGTTAGTTTGCTGTCCCTGCATATGACAGCTATTTTCCACAATCTTCCAAACTTTTCATACGCGATTCGCAAAGAGAAACTAAGTATGCTCTTGACGTGGTCAGATATGAGAAGCTTTTCATAGACAATTGATACTCTGTGAGTGTTGTCAGCAACTCGAAAAAGGTGGTGCCTTTAAAAACTGCGAAGTGTCCCGTCCGGGAATCGAACCTAGACTTTCTGCGTGGCGGTTGAAGTACTTACCACTAAGCCACCGCGACCACACGTAAGAGAATTGAGCCCTCAAAATACAGGCTGTTGGTCGAAGTCATTGCCCGAGCTGTGTGACTCCGAATCAACTTCATTTATGCCATATTGTACAGCACCGCGATGGAATAGAATTTCGGAATCCCAGCTAGGTGTCCATTTCAAAGAGGGGAAAGCCCGAGGACGCTGTCTCTCAAATACTTTTTTTTTCCATTTTGGAACGTCCAATTTTGCATAGTCTGTGTGTGTTAATCTCACTTTTGCTGGCCTGCTTAATCATTGTTGCTTAAAGTTTTGAAAGCAACTAAGGGTGCATTCACATGAGGCGATCGCAGGTCCATTTCTGCGTATTTGTTTTATTCTTATTTACGTTCTTAGGGTCGAAAACGGCGGTCGCTCTATAAATACGTTTGGCGCTCATCAAAAAATCCGGGCCTGCTTGTTGTTTATGATGAGATGAGAACACAAGAATGGGACTACAGGCCAAAATACTGAAAATTTCGGTGAGTCATTGCCTCTAGGAAAATTTCAGTTTTACAAAACTAGCATTCAGAGAGAGCGGTTTCCTTGTATGAGCCTCCTCAGGAAAGAATGAGCGTTTCGTTCGCTTCGTATTCGTATGTACGAGTACTTTGTAGAGCCGCTGGGCAAAGAAGTTCCAAAAATGTTCTTTTTCAGATCCAGCCAGTTGCCTCTTGGACGTACCAGAGGACATCAGCTCACATAATGAAAAAATAAATTTCTCAAACAAAACTCAAACTTTTGAACTGTTTTGCAACTGGCTTTGGATTGCTTGGCATCTTGGGCGAACTTTTCTTATGACTTTTACTGTTACCTCCTGTTTGCTCCTCAAACTTTGGCAAAAAACGCATAATTCCAACATAAGACAAGAATCATCCATTCACAGGCCAAAAAAGAGTTCTTTATGAGGTCTGTTTGGTTTAGCCACCTCCAGCACAAACTTTTACCAAAGGTATGTTGCTCTCAAAACTGTTTTTTTTTTGCCTTAAACTTCTCATTAAACTTACACTCTACATAGTGTAACACTCCAATATGTTGAACACACCAGATGTCGATCAGACCGCACGGAGTGTTACCTGACGTTCCGAGGATACTGCCTACTGACTGATGTCAGAAAAATACGTAAATGCCAGATTGCTAGGTGAGATGGCTGACTCACCTTCTGCACATTCCCAACCCCTAATGAAAGTTCCCTTCAGGTACCCTTTGTGGCTCGTTGTTTTTTTCGTTTGTTTTATACACAGTCAAATCGCAACTTTATACCCAGCTCATGAAACAATTTAAGTGAACTTAAAACGCCAGTCTCTAATAGTGGCTCTTAAGTGAACATTTCTTGTCTCAATAAACGCGTTTATGGAGGACGTTACATCGCTGGTTTATGATCCATAAAGTTCCGGTTGCAGATCCCCTGCTTGGTGCCAATGTGCAATGTTGGTGGCGATGCTTTGGGTTGCGCCCGGTTTGTTTGCTTGTTCAATGGTTTATGGGCCGTCTGCGTTTCTAGGTCATCTTGCACTGGTTGTCATGAGAAGTGTATTCTCCAACCGAGCGCCTGCCTGCACTTGTACATCTAGAGCAGCATATATGCGCATACACTTTCGCCATCCGCCTTGGCCAAACTTTTAGTTGTTTTCAGTGTTAAACGGGCGTTTTTTCCGTTCACCGACTGACTCAACCCACTGCTGCCACTGTGGCAATAGCTTCATTTTTCAATCCGAAGACGGCAATAACGAGAGTGGAAGGAGCAAAAAAAAACAAACAATGTGCATTAAGAAGAAGACCAGGAGACGACTGCTCTTCTGGAAATGCACTTGGAGAGTGAATAATAATTTTGTCTAGAGTTCGGCCATAGCTCGTGCTGCTCAGACACATAAATTTACTTATGGTGCATGGGTGTTCATGAGGGAAGGAATTTGCAAGAGATCAGTTTAAGCAACGAATGGCCTTCATGGAAACGTTGCTCACAGGCGAATTCATTTGTGTACCTTGACACACTTCTCTGCCCTAGCATAGTTGCCATTTGGGAGGGTAACTGGGTCATAGCTCTCAGTGGTAAGAACCGCCTGGGGTGGTGATAATCCCAAAACAGAAGCAACTCACTGAAATAACCGAATGTTAGTGGGATGCCGGGATGCAAGGTAACCAGGAACGGGGAACTCCGGATAACATTTCAAACAACTTGTCATATGCTCTGAGAAGGTATTAGAAACTTTGATTGTTCTGCTTTCGATGGAAACTTTCTACTTATCGAATACTTCAAGTAAAGAGAAACTTTGAAATATGTACATTCCGAAATAGTATTGCAACGTGTGGATATGGATTTGGAATACAAAAAAATATTCTGATTGTCATGGAGAAGGGCTGGTTTAAGAGCGCCTTGCCAGTCTAAGCTTGAGTTTGACCCACTTTTTGTCTTCCAATTCATTGCAGCTGTTGATTACTTGCGAAAGTCTCTTGGATTTTGATTTGTGACACTGGGCAACGCAGTTGGTCTTTCGGTTGTTCTTGACTTCTATTTCGATATAAGAGAAATGAAAATTATAAGCCCATCAAAAAGAAGCTTAAGTTTGACTTTCTTTTAATCAAAACATTGAAGATTGCTCCATCTTTTGAGATCAGTTTTTCTCATGTGGGTTTAAGCTTACTAAAGGACTAAGTTTGTTAACTAAATTTTTCGACGGACGGTAGGCGCATGGAAAATGTGTTTCCGATTACTATCGGCATCGCCGTTGAGTGGGGTGATCACCTTGGGTTCCTCCAAAATTGATTTTTCAAGAAACTCGTATCGGATTCGTACACCCCCCCTAACTAAATCGATTATGGTCTTTATGAAGAGGATCGCCGTGGAACTACACACCCAGGAACCCAATTTTTCGAAACAAATGGATAATCAATATTTTCTTGTTTCGTTTACTGGTCATCGGGTGGAAAACAGTGGACAAGGGAGATGCTTGACATACTCGTAGGTAGTTGAACTATTTGGCTTTTAACCACTAGGCCTTAACAGTTCTCTTACAATTTTATGGACGTGACAAATTGAAATATCACCTCGAAAGGGGTTGAGATTGAGGGGTATCAATGAACTCGTTCTTACTGTCCACATAATTGGTCTTCAGTGAAATTCGTCCTTGAGGTAAGCTTGTAAAACTTGACCAATCACGTCAAAGTCGGCATCATCGGAGTTTTGAAGGATCGTGTCTCTGGTGTTGACTTGTGACTGACGCACGATCTTCTCAAGGGTGATGTTAAAGAAGCCACATGACAGTGCGTCGCCCTGACTAAAACCTTTTTTGACATTAAAGGTCTCTGTGAGTTCGTTCCTCACCTTGACGGAGCAGTGAAAGTTCTCCATCGTCATCCTACACAATCTGACGAGTTTGGTAGGAATGCCAAGACTAGATATGGCACTGTATAGCTCGTCTCTACGCACGCTGTCAAATGCGGTCTTGAAATCGACGAATGGGTGGTGAGTGTCGATTTGCACTTCTTGGCTCTTTTCCAGGAACTGCCGTAGAGTGAAGATTTGGTCGATGGGGGACTTCCCTGGCCTAAAACCACACTGATAATTACTTGCCGGCTGTTAACGAATGGTTTCAGGCGTCCACACAATATGACAGAGAGGATGTTGTACGCGATGTTAAGGAGACTAATCCCTCGATAGTTGGCGCAGTCGAAGAGGTCTCCTTTCTTGTGGACCGGACAGACGACGCTGAGATTCCACTCATCAGGCATGCTTTCCTCCGACCATATCTTACAAATGAGCTGGTGCATGCGCCCAACCAGGTCTTCTCCAGCTGATTTGAAAAATTCTGCGGACTGTCTATCCACACTTTTATAACCTACAACACAAAATACATATAAAGGTTTAATTTTGAATAGGCTGCTTTGCAATTGTTATTGAATATCGTTTGGCAAGTCATCATGGAAAGACTCACACCACAACAGCGTCTCCAAGTTGTTGAGCTGTATATCAAAACTCAGTGCTTTGAGGGCCCTTCTATACGGGTTAGGCCACATTTAATACGAAGTGAAAAAACTGTACCAGCTGTGCCTGGGATTGTTACCGTAAATGGTGACCAGTATCATACCATGTTGATGGAGTGTATTGCTTCATGAAATTCAACCACGTAGTCTCGATGGGTTCTGGTTACTATAAAACGGCGCTATGGCCTGTGCAGCATGTGAAATAATAGACTTGTTCAGAAGTCACTTTTCGTAGCACTTAACATTTTGCTATGGTAAATTGGCCGCTTAAATCTTTCGATATCACATCTTTGGACTATTTTCTCTGGTGATATGGTAAGTCTCAGGAGTAATCCAGCTATGATCAATGCTTTGGAAGTCAACAATACTCGTGTTCTCCGCGAGATACCTGTCATTAATTCCGCGATTTAAGGTTGGAAGCGCTGTACTTAAAGAGGTCGCATAACAATCGAAAAACGCCTTAAGATTTTTTCGGATTGTACAAAAGTGTTGATCCAACCGCTTAAATCGGTTTGGGAACATTTCATGTCACACTTTAATAGTCCGCAAATGTAATTTTTGTGCATATGCATTTTAGACTAGCAGAACGTACTTTCCTACACCAGTTCATAAATCTTTGTTGAATGGAATGCTCACTTGTCAACCAAGTAAGTATCATCATGTTCTGATTCGAGAAAGCAAACAAATTCGAAACGGTGGCCGAAAAAAATCAAAATGATGTAAGGCGACAGTCAGCTAAGCATTTTTGAATGTGGATCTCGATGCAAATAGTTCGATACTAAAATTCAAATTAATAGCTCTCATTTTTGCGCGCATAATAAATACCATCTGCTAGTAATTACACGTCTCATTGGAGGGCTACCCACTTAAATCTTCACTCCCCCATTGCTCCCATATGGACCGCACCAACTGATTGTTTGTGCCTCCCAAACCGCCATAACTCAGAGCATCCACCCAAGAGGCAACAGCATTCGCGCTGCTCAGTGGTGCGCACTGCCATGTTAGCACATACCATCGATTAACAAACATACTTCAACCAGATATCCTTCAACCGTAAATTTAATGGCATATTCCAATTCAATTAATAGCCGGCTTATCGGCGATTCCTTTGATCCATGAAATAGCCATTGAAAATATTAGTCCCACCGCCGGTCGCATACTAACTATGCAGGTCAATATTAGTCCGCCACTGAGCGCTGCATTCGTTTAATCTACTCTCCTCGTAATTTCAAAGCGTCGCGTCGCCCTTTCACCACGCCGTCCTTCCACTAGCTTTCTATAAAAACCGCATACGCGTCCTGAAATAAAAGTCGTGCGTTCAGAGCGTGCAAAAAAAAAACAGAAACCTACAACAATGCCGGTATCTGGGACGTACATAAAATATGTTTTATGGCGAAAATAATATGAGATAATGAAATAATTCGGTTTCAGTGTTATTGCGGCTATAATTGTAATGCGCAGCGAAATCAATTAATTACAAGCGTCCCACCCCCCGCGACGTCACAGCGGCACAGCCTCCTCCATGTCTGACGATATAGTTCGACAAATCGGTACCACAATCGATAACAAATTGGAAGTATGTATTTTTTTTAATTTCTCCACCCCCCACCACTCATATCTTGCTGCGTGATAATTTATTAGTAATTCACGTTGCGCTCGTGCTGCGGCAGTTGCACAAGTGAGACAGCCGTCCAGCGGATTGCTGATGAGCGTGATGGGGAATCTATCGGCGTAAATCGGGGGCAATTGCACGTTTTTTCTGGTCCACTGCAGCAAATGCACTAACAGCCCCGCTTTGTGCGCCACTCAGTTGGCGCCAGTTTACAACACAAAACACACAAAAGGGATACAATTTCAAAATTATGATATTGAGTGGAATTAACCCACATTCTGGCGTGCATGGTGGGTGGGTGGTGCGGCAGCATGAGCTTTACGTTGCCGTGTGCAGCAGAACGTGGCTGAAAGCTGAATAGAGGCAGTGGTTACCCCCAAATCCGATTCAAATGATATCTCTCTATAAGTTGTCCAGTTGGCTGAATCAATTCTCAAACGACATCAGCAAGCGGGACGATGGATAATGTGTTCACGTGGCATTTACAGTAGTGGTTGAAAGAATCGGTGGCCAGTTAAATGGTTATGTTCTTCGGAATTTCTTTCCAATCTGTGACGGGAACAGGTTCAGATCTTGTAGTGCAACCTTGGCAAAACAATTAATTACCTTTTGATAGATGTGACATAAAAGGACGAATTTTAATAATGTTTCAACTTCGGTTTAGGTGCGGTAGTAAAGGTCACGCATACGACGTGAGTTTCTTCTTCTTCGGGTGGCGCTACAGTCCGGGGTATACCTGCGCCTCAACCAACATGCCTCTCCAACTAGCACGATCTCTTGCCAGCTGCTTCCAATTGCGCACTCCAAGTTGGTTGAGGTCCATCTCCACTTCTGTGTGCCATCTCAGTTTAGGACGTAATCTGTCCTGTGCGTTGTCCCTGTGGTTCAGACTCGAAGACTCTTCGGGCCGGAGCAGTGTTGTCCATCCGCTCTACATGGCCTAGCCACCTTAAGCGTTGTATCCGTAGACGCTTGACTAGGTTCATGCCGCCGTACAGCCCATAAAGTTCTTGGTGGAATCTTCTCTTCCATCAAAAATCGCGCGACGTGAGTTTAGTTCACAGAATTTTTTTGCCTATTGCTTTGTTCTTCTCGTAGAATCCAGCCCAAGGACCAGAGAGGATGAAGTGAAGTGAAGGCACGCATTCATTTCAAATGATCCAATAAATTGCCGTATAGTGTCTTGTCTACGCAGCAGCCACTGCCGATACGTAATTGCATCGGCTTGAGCTTTTCACAAAGTTCAAGGACATCTTGTGCCTCACTTGCCTTTTACTATATTAAAATAATTGCGTAGGACTACAGCCAACTATGGACCAGGAAATAGCTTCTACGATGACTACTCGTGTTGTGCGTGGTACTTCTGTTCTCTCACGAGTAGTTGCCGACTCCGAACGGAGAGATTTGAAAAACTTTTCAATAGACAATAAGTACTCTCTGAGTGTAGTTAGCAACTGGAAAAAGGTTGTGCCGTGAAAAAATGCGAAGTGTATCGTCCGGGAATCGAACCTAGATTGTCGGTGTGTGTGTGTCGACGCACTTAGCCACTACGCCACGGCGACCAGTGCCTTTAACTATATTCAGGATAGTTAAAAAAAAAAGAAGCTCACTGAACAGTGTCAAAGTTTCGCTGAGCTTCAATCAACATGTTTTTTCGGTTGTCTCGCCCTCTCGCTAGTTGTTCTCAGTTGCTCATAGCGAGTTAGTAACAAGCTTTGCCAACAATAGCATCAGCATTTGGAATCTTCTCTTCCTGTTTTTTTACTGCTGGCTCTTGAACCAAAAAATGTAATTTAGTCGGTCGAGTCCACTCCCTACATACATATGTATTCATATTGTGGTGAGCTTTGACCCGAATCAAGAGCCTCAGTTTGTTGAGTACGAGTACATCGATGTGAATTTCAGTTCGTTGGTCTTAAAATCCTGAAGAACTGGATTTGAAGAAATCAAGTGTTAAGCCAAATAATTGGATAAGGGTTGAGGGATCAGTCCCTATAGACGTCATATGATGTCAATACGAACAGACTATGAACAACGACGTGGCAGTAGGCGGACACAAATCTCGGATCCTGTTTTTAAAAAATAGTCTACTGTGAAATGAGGGACTTCTCTCCCAAATCTTCTTCCTCTTCTTGTGGCGTTACAGTCCGGGGTGGACCTCTACCTCAACCAACGTGCTTCTCCAGCCAGCACGATCTTTCGCCAGATACCGACAGTTGCGCTTGAGGTCATTCTCCACTTATGTGCGCCACCTTAGCCTAGGCCGTCCTCTGTTGCGTTTTCTCAATGGCTCAGATTCAAAGACTTTTCGGGCCGGAGCAGTGGCCCTAGCCCTCTTAAGCGTACTTGCAAATAGTTCACTTAATTTTTTTACGGGATGGAGGAACATGTAGTTCAGTGCGATAGACATGGCGAGTTGTGTCCCCTTCATGGCATAACAAATATGTTCAAAGCGAATAAATAGATTCAATGATATATCACAAATTATCATCATTACGGAGAAAATGCATGCATGAGAGATCTCCAGACCGCTCGATTCTCCCCCATCCGCTCTAACTCATCACGAGCTATTCCCAAGCGGAACCAGGCGAGTTTATGGACTTTCTCCAACCACTTCGCCTGAGTCTGCCGACTAGTCGCCCACCTGATGGAATTGCATATAAGACACGCTTCGGAATTAGTGATAAAAGGGACATCCGCACCATGTGGCCCAACCAATGAACTTAAACCATTTCCGTCTAAAGAATTAGATGCTCAATATTGAGTTCACTCCGCATCGCAGCGTTCTCAACCTATCCCGACGAGTAACTCCCGCAGCTTTCGTCACTCGTGAAAAAGACGCCGAGATACTTAAACTTCTCCAAATGTTTCAATGTGACTCCACTAACATGTAGAGTGCATTGGAGAGGCTTTTTGGAAATCACCATTTCTCCGGACTTATTCACTTTCACCTTCATGTCAGCATTAGTACGAATAACCACAAGCGCACGATGTAGTTCCGTCTGGGAGGATGTGAGGACAAGTAAGTCATTCGCGAAAAAAAGATGACTTATTCTCAACTCTCCCAATGTGAAACATTCTTCGCCTCAGCTGCGCTGCAACATTCATTCAAACATACAGATTGTTTCAATTACATTTTAAAAAGGATGTTTTTAGTGAATTATCCTGTAAAGGGATGTGCTGTGCTTCAGCTTGCTTAAAATAAAGGTTGGATTTTTACTACTAGTGGTACTGGTGGCTAATATGAAAAGAAGCTCAATAAATTCAGTGTCCGAAACTTACACACCAAAGATCAATACCTAGCTTCTACTCGTGTTGTGCACGATATTGTTCTCTCACGAGTAAAGGCTGTCTAAGGGATTTGGGCACTCCGAATGGCGGGATTTGAGAAGCTTTTCAATGCTAATTACTACTCTCTGAGTTATGTCATCAACTCGAAAAAAGGTGGGAACCTGGGGTTCCACCTGAGAAGTTTGTTCGTTGAGCCACTTGCAAAGGTTCTGAGTTCTATTACATATGGTACGGATCATGATCCAGTAAGACCCCCAATTCCGCGTTTTCAAACATTTTTGAATTCACTAAGACGCTCTTCCTGTACCGAAATCAAACGCAGAATCACTCTTGCCAATCGCTATTTCTTTGGGCTCAAGAGGCAATTGAGTAATAAAGCCTTCTCTCGAAAGACTCTGCGGGCGATTTTTGGTCCTGTTTGCATTGATGGCATCTGGAGGAAAAGATTCAACCACGAACTGTATGGGCTGCACGGCGGCATGAGCGTCTACGGATACAACGCTTAAGATGTCTATGTAGAGCGTATGGACACCACTGCTCCGGCCCGAAAAGTCTTCGAATCTGGGACAATGCAACAGAGGACGGCCCAGAATAAGGTGGCGCACACAAGTGGAGAAGGACCTCAACCAACTTGGAGTGCGCAATTGGAAGCAGCTGGCAAGAGATCGTGCTAGTTGGAGAGACATGTTGGTTGAGGCCCAGGTCCACCCTGGACTATAGCGCCACAAGAAGAAGAAGAAAAAGAAGACGCTCTTCCTGGTTGACAGCTTTTGAAGTATCAAGACCACTCTCTGCATGATTTATCGATCGGGACAAGTTCATCATAAACTTCTACAAGCATGAGATGGGCTTCAGCTCCACTTGTCATCCAATTAAAAAATAAAATCAAGACTTCCCGCAAATACTGTTTATTTGAGACAAATCCAGAGATGTTGGCGTCAAAAAACAAAGTTGATGCAAACTTATTATTGCTGGCAAATATTACTACTTTCCAATGAAGTGGGTAATCGCTTCCCAGATTATCCCCAATTTGCAGATGGCACCATCTCTTGAAAACTGACCGTACTAATTCGTACCCCCAATACCTGAAATCAAACTCGTTTCGTTATTTTTTCAATGGTCGCGTGGAATAAGCTAACCGTCACATCCATGAATTGGTTAAAGTGCCTACCGTCTGCAACCTTTACACCAGTTCAAGCTTTAGAATCGTTGCCCAGCCTGTTTCCAGCGATACACAGCTTAGTTGGATTTGTACCGAAAAAATGGGTTTTTTCCTTCGTTAGAATGCTCAAGCTGCACTTTGTCGTGTTGTAGTCAATTGTTGTCTTCAGAATGCCAAACAAAACAACAAGTCACCATGTCAGCGTAACAACACCTGTCCAATATACTGTACGACGCGCCAAAATTAATCCATCAACCCTCCCTCCCTCGCAATCAAACTTAAAGCCGATGCGGTAATCAGCCAACATGCAGGTTTTTGCATTACAACTCCTGATTGCTTCGCATGTTTAGTGTCGCGGCCAAGTTAAATGAAATGTAAATTCCCTTCAATCGAACTTAACAACAATAATCACGGAGGAACGTGCGCCGAACGTGTCCAACTATCGGGCAGCGAGCGCCACGAGACGGCAAGTGGCGCACGTGTATTTCGTATAAATTTTCCAAAAATGTCAAATAAATTAAATTTCGTTTAATTACTGGTGACATCTGGCGGTGTTCCCGGCGCGCTGTCATCGCAGTCGCGTGGTGTGGGTGTGCAAGCGCCGAACGCCTCTGGGGTTCATTTTTGTCCGACAACTGGAAGCGCGTGTTTCGTTTATTTTCTTCGCATCGCATAATTTAATGCCTATTGTGCGAGTGGCGTCAAATTGGGTTAACGGGAATGAACACATGAATTTAATTGAAATTACCGAAATAGTCGATTAATTGGCAGGAATGCAGGCTACAGTCGCTTCGGACGCTAACCACCTGGGCTTCAAATTTATTGGCTCAGCTTGACATGGACGGGGTTTTTGAAAAAGTTGTCAAATTTTCGGATTTTACAATAGAAGTGGGCAGCTTTGAACAGGGAACAAGCTGTCCATTTAGTTGAACGAGGATTAGAAGAGAGTTGTGCTAACGTGAGTAGGCGTTGGACACTCAATTAAAAATCAGACACACAGGACACTATTTTGAACCGACTGCAAGCGTCGTCAGTCGATGTTTCCCGATGGACCTGGCTCCAATTTGACCGCCGAAAGGTATCCCTGTGTAATCAACTGTAACTCACAAAAGAAAACAACACACTCGCATACAGAATCCATTGCACACGTCCTTTAAAGGACAAACGAACAAACTTGACTACCACAGAGGACAGCCAGCACCACACGGTTTCAGTGACCATGCATTCGTTTATTCATTCCTCGACGTCGTCGCCAGTCAGCTCGGGATCATTGTTCTTGTTGTCCGTCGTCTGTTGCACAGAATCCTTGCGAGCGGCTTCCCGCCGGCGGCTACAATTCATCCACGTCTCTGTTTGCTCGCCAGCTCTTCCCGCACACCAGTTTCTCATTAGTTTCTGTGTGTGTGGGGGGGGGGTGTGCATTTTTCCTCAACACCCATCCCCATCCAATAGTCCTTACGCACATTTACATTTCAAATTGAATTCAATGGCATGCATGGTCTAATTAAATCAATTTCTATGCAAATGTTTGGTTTCGTAGCGCGTCCGGGAGGTGGGAGGTTTTGATGCACATATGCGCCGCCTGTAAGCTGTCGACTTCCTCTGTCACACTGGAGCCATTCAGCATTCAGCGCGGCGCGCCCGTCCATACTGCATCATATGATGGGATAAGGCCGGGCTTTATGCATTTGTTTGTTTTTTTTGTGTGTGCGCTTCAGAACGATTTGTTGGGTAGGTCGTGGCGTTGCAGCGCCAAATGGGTGATGGAGGGGGAGGGGGGGCAATCTTCATGGGTGACAGTCGATGGAGTTAAACTGGTATGTTCTGGTCAATTTGGAATGCAAAAATGTGACCAACTGGCTGTGGCCACACACTAAATGGAGATAAATTGAAATTGCATACAGTTTGCGTTAGCGTTTCACACACACAGTCATGCTTGGGTGTGTGTTCAGTTGTGGAAGGAAGGATCTTTGTGCAGCGCCACGTCTATGTGAACGCTTTTCGATTTTATTTCCGCACGTAACTTTTGAAATTTGATTTGATAGGAATTTCTCGTTATTTTTTTTTTTGGATGCGATCTGGAGTTCGTCAGCCAGAGAATATGCTCCCAATGAGTGCCATGCTCAGAGTGGTCATGTAAATGAGATTCGGGATCGTTTTTTTTTTTGCTTAAATAAATTAACAGAGCCGAACAAATATCGATTTTGAATGCGCATCATGACACTTTGGATTTGGCAGCTGCTTTAATTGAGTTGAAGGCAAAAATATCGGAATATTTAAAGCGATGCAAATTTTCAGTGACGGCAGCTATTTCGCTGCATGCACTTTAGGTGGCTGCGGTGGGTAGGGGTTGATATGTTCTGCACTGGGTGTGTGGCGACGAAGTCATGTGGGCTTGATGAGTTCGATTGCGTTTTTTTTCACATTTAATTGATAGGTCAATGGACGCATTGAAAATTGAAGGAATTTAATAAGTCCTTAGGGGACATGGAACTCTGGTGGCGATGCAGGTCATCCATGAATGGGGGTGACTTCTGTGAATACTCTGCAGATGTTTAGTGTTATTATGCATCACTTATTTCGTGTCGAATGTTTTAGTCAAGCAAACACATTTTTGAGGACTTCTGCATGCCAAGAGGAGTGGATTAAAGAAGTTTAAATTAGGGAGTTTTTCTAGGCTGCATAGAATGCCTTTTTTTCTTTGGATATTCTTTCTTTGGATACACATGCATTAAATGAGATCCCGTGTACATGGGCCGATTGACCGAGTTTCTAGGGAAACCACTTTAGAAGACAATCTCTGCTTAAGGAACATGAAGAAACAAACATGCCTTGGTTTCTTGAAACTGAAAAAGTCTGGTACTTTACAGCTGACATGTGAATCTGCATACTTCTGTAATTTAGGGAACATTGTTATAGTTGCTGACGTACAAAACCAAACAGCGAGACGTTAGTGAGGCGTTTGCTGCGATTTAAATGCTGTACAGCGAAATGCGCCTGGACAAGTGTCTTCGGATACAACGCTTAAGACAGCTATGCCATGTAGAGCGTAAAGAGACCACTGCTTCAACCCGCTAAATCTTCGAATCTGAGCCATTGAGACAACGCAACAGAGGGCGGCCTGGGCTAAGGTGGCGCACACAAGAAGGAGAAGGGACTTCAACCAATTTGAAGTGCCCAGCTGGAGGCAGCTAACGAAAGATAAGCATGTTGGTTGAGGCCCAGATCCATCCCCGGACTGTAGAGCCATAAAAAGGAAAAGTACAAAACCATAATGAAACTGAAGTCTGACTTTTTTGTATGGGTAGTAAGAATTTAATTTTTAACAACTTGATCCATGCTTTTAAATTGAATCCAGAAAAAAAGCGTAAGATTTACTTGTATTTTTGACTACAGTAATTCGCAAAATGCGCATTCATGCTTTAACGCATCTCAAAACATGTGTTTCAGAACAAGTTCTGAAATCCATCGTACTAAATTTTTTCACGGTCGGCAATGTTTGACACTCACGATTATTTTCCGCTAGAAATCTAAGCAGAAAGTTAGTATCATACCTCCGAAGATCGAAATGTGTTGACTTCTCAGAATTAAGGAAATATTGAAGCTTGTCTCCAAACTACTCTAGTGTGTCTTGGTGATGGCAATTGGCCGCCACGGAAGTGTGATGTGTCTCATTTAGAACTGTTTCCTTGTGAGAAACCATCAACGATGGAACGATTCAAGTGATTAAGGGCAGGGCAATGTTATTTAAGCAATTCGTGAACCTAGCAAGCATTATCAGTCATTTTTGTGATGTCAATTGGAGCTGCGACCTAACCCGTTTTGAAATGGCGAACAGAGTAAGACTGACTCTATGCCGGTAACGACATATCATACAAATTGTCCAGCAGCTACAGAAACAGAAACCATCAGCAGGGTCGTGGAAGATTGGTAGGCCAAGTTGTGTGACTGCGAAACCGACCATGATAGCCACTTGAACGACGGAGTACAAATAAATTCGGCCTGTTGTGCCTGTTCAACACAAGTACGTCACTCGATTGTCCATCGAAAGCATTCTTCTGGTAATTTTCGAATACCATCGTAAAATATGAGTCTTCCCGAAATCGATCCAATCATTGAGCCATTCCACGATTTCTTCAAAATACTGGCCCAGAGATCACCCAAATCGCTTTACATCCGTCAAAGAAATCAGTAGTCGGAAGGAGAAAGGTCTGAAGAGTACGCCAAGTAAGGTAAGACATCCCATTTCAACGTTTCGAGACTGTTATAAGCGCTATACCAACGTGGGACCCTTATCATGTTGCAAAATAACCTTCTCAAGCCTATTTCTGACCATTTTTAACGCTATTTTAGGCTCAATCGCATCAGCTGCAGACGATAACTTTTCCCATACATAACTTCGCAGCACAAAGTACAGCACAGCCCTCTAGTCCCACTATATGCAGAGCATGTCGCTTGAACCGTGGATGTTTCTCTTTGGCGTGGATGTAGACGATGATGGAATGGCTTCACAAAACTTTGCATATTATTTTGTTTCCTTGAGGCTATACTGGTTGTGAATAGATTCGTTTGCCTAGCGTACACAACGGCTCCGCCATTACTTTTTCATATTCACGCATTTCGGTTGCGTTGCAAATCGCTAGCAGCTCTGTGTTGCACGAACACGAGACGCAGCTTATATCGAGCACGGCAACTAGCGCAGCCCCGTCGCTGTTTTACGCGTCTCTCGTGGGGAGGACGTTGATAAGTTGAAAAAAAAATGTCGATTTTCATAAATGTCGATTTTACTGTGCAATACAAAATTGAAAAATGTCGCAAAAAATTTTACAGCCAAACTAAAATGTCGACTTTCAAATAAGTCGTTTGCTGAAATGTCGATTTGAAAAATTGAATGTCGGTCAAGATGTCGCTCTTCTTGCCGCGTCGCAGCTCAACAATGTGTCTTGTGGCTTGTCGGCTTTTCATCTCCAGTCACGATCCGGTGCAAAAATTCTTTCCCTTGATGTCTTTCAAAAAGCAGTTCCGAGGGCAAAAATCGCCTGTTGAAATTTCTCGGTTTCAAAGCGCACGGGACCCAATTTCCTTGCTTTTCAATAAATCCAGTTTTTTTTCCTTGCATTGTCATTTCCATCCATTCTGCTAGTTTACGCTGTATTTGGCATAGGTCTTGATAAAGCAAAAGCTCCATTTCCTCATTTTCAAACTCTCTGGCCCAGACGCTCTTTGTCTTCGACGCTTAAATCACCGCTTTTAAATCATCGGAACGATACCCTTCATGATTTGTCGGCAGCACACAAGTGAAGAAGGAAGTCAGCCATCTTGGATTGTGAAATTGAAGGCAGCTTACATGAGACTGTGATAGCTTAAGACTATCACGACCTATCAGGCCGTTACATCATCCGAAGAGGAAGGACGTCCTTTGAAATTACTTCTTTCAGATGCGAAGTACAGTAACATATCTTGGAATATGCGAGTAATTCATGCTATACGAGGTGCTGCCTGCATATTTGTATATCCCTACTTTTTGTTATCTCCTCGCATTGAATCAATTTGTGTACCGAACAGCACTTACAAGAAAATTCCAACTAATTTCCAGAGTAATCGAGTGAAGAAGACGCCCCCATCACTTCGACCGTTCCATTGATGTGATTTCATGTTCGCAGAGCTTAAGTACCACTAAACCAAGTACAAGAGCTACTCGCTGAAAGGCTTTACTTGCACACAAAGTGGCTTCATGCATATCAATTTTCAGGAACCCATCGCCTTCGCACTTCGGACATCGGTATTTTTCTGTGTAAAATCTTGCTTCCATGTATTATCATAATTCTCTTGGAGGGTTTCCCCTTCATTGATCCGGTAAGCTCCTTATGTTTCCCACTACCGCACGTTCCCACTGCAGAAAATCCACTCACACTTGAACATGTCAGAAACTAGTGGTAAAATCGCTTCTCCTTCATCTTCAGCATGATTTTCATGAATATTTCAACAGCTGCACTGATTCGAGGGATTCCTCCTCCTAAACACTCCACTCACCCACTCACCCACTCACGCCATTACTTATGCGCAATAAATATGCGATTCTCGGTTGAGAGAATCAAAGTCATGAATACCGCCGCCACTCAACCTGAGTGCTTGACCAATTTCACCTCGCTTCCCCAAGACAAAGCTGAATTTTCACTGCAAACGCGGCTAAAATGGATTCCCTAAGCTCCGCAGGCGAATGGATCAAAAATCAATCACTCGGAGCTGACGCATAGAAACTGCCACGACTTCACAAAGGTGCATATATTTTTTCACTTCATGTACTGATATCCGTCCGCGCTGATGGGTTCTGTTTGCTTGCTCCTCGTTTGCTTTGCACCACCGCCCCAGGTTGGGCGGAAGAAAAATCTCACAACGAAGGCGTGGGCGGGGGGGGGGGGGGGGGAAATAAAATGAAAACCACCTCCGGACGGTGCCGTGGGCAGTCTTGCTTTGCTCGTCCCAATCAGCAACAGGATAATGGTAAGCACAACAATGCACAGTTCATCCGCGCACTTATTGCTGCCCTGCTTCCAAATTGTCTGTGTGCAAACGGCGGTGCTGGTATCATTGCTCCGCAATCCAAGAACCCCATCAATCGCGTTCACCCGGCGGCGGCGGCGGTGATGGTCTTATCGTCTATCCCCCACCCCAACAAGCTGCATCCTCCATTCGAGTGCACTCAATAAAGTCCAAGACCCAACATCAATTTGCAGCAAGTGCACCCCGCCATAGGAGCATGTATCCACTGCCTCCACGGTGGTCCACCGCCCCCAGTAAACACGCGCACACACGCCATGTGCACTGGGGATGAACACCAAAAGAGAGAAAAGTGCATTCTTCGGATTAAGGTGGCCAATAAGTTTCTTTGCGCAAAACTAAATCCTCAAACAACACAGTTTCAACAAGAGCAGAGTCCGCTTCCTTTCCTCACTGTTGTTGCCCGCGCCACCTTCTTTCAGTGCTTGTTGTTATCGCAGCTCTTTGTTGCTGCCCCCTTAGAGTGAGGGATTAGCGGCAGTTGGGGTGGGCCTGAGGCCGTGCCAGCACTAGTCATCCATCCAGCCAACATGCAACCAATTGAAAGGAGAAAGTTTTCAAATTACATTCGATTTTGCTGAAACTTTGTAAAGGCAATTGAAACGAGGAAGCAGTCTCAGCGCCGGAGCTTCCTTCAGGATAACAGCAAATAAAATCAAGTCAAGACAGTGAAATATAAAAGTGCATACACTCACACACACACACGCGCGCGTATTTGCAGATACATCACATCGGCTGTGTGTATGTGTGAGAGAGGATTTTATTTTTCCTTTTTTGTCGGACACACGTGCGTGTGAGGAGGTCTGAATGAAAAAAAAAATTGTGTTTACTTACCGAATGTCAAACACAGGAGCTGGTGTACACAGAGCCAGATCGAGTTCATTTCTTGGCTACGTTCCCATGGGCGATTTTAATTTTGATCCTCAATTTGGAGTCGAGACTGTAAATAGAAATCAGTGTAAAATTGCGTTTGGTTATCTACTTCAATTTTCTTTTCGCATGTATGGGCGAGGGAAGCTCCTCGGATAGAGATTGCTTTCGACAAGAGAAACTTCAGCACTATGCCAATAGACAGGCTCGGAACGTCTTTGGATTTTCAAAAAGATTACAAACGAGAGTGTGGGCATTTTTCGCATGCGATGCATTGTCCAACATCTCAGGCAGGAAGGTTTCAAATGTAAAGTCCACCGATGGAAAGTTTTCCTTTCGTGTCTGTGATTTGGGCTCTCGTTGGAGCACGTCATTCTCTCTTGTCCATCATTTTGAAGACATTATTAACAATTGGTAGATGGTTGGCGTTCATACATCTGGATACACTAATCGGACTGCAAACACGTACTTGAAGGGTGACATGACAGGCTAAATTTCTTTCAAGAAAGCTGACACCTGTCATTCCTTTTTTTTTCTCTAAAATATTGTTTCTTCACCCACAGAGGATGCTTCGCTCGTCCTTTGCATAAGTGATATCCTCGCATAACACTGCTTCATATCAATTACTACAAAGTTCACCTACTTTCATTACGCAACCGAATTCTTCTCTTAACTTGGCGAGCCGACATTCAAGTAATGACACGGCAAATTGTCCTGAAATATATTAAAATACAAGAAAATGCTTTCAGATAAACACGACCTTGTTACAGAATGTCATTACGAGCTCTTATGTACTCGGCAACGAGGGCCGTTTTCATCGTACTTCGTTCGCAGATTAAATATTGATTCCGGAAATACATTCATATTTCCATATTTGCTGTGACATTCGGTTGCATGTTCGCTGTATCTGATTTCATAAGATATGACCATCTTGGAGGGTTTGAAATGAATGCTTACAGAGATGAATGATATGACAATTGCATGTATACTGTGCGACGTATTGCCTCGTAACAGAATACGCCATAGATTCATCGAACATGGAGACCAGATAGTTTCTACAATTCCGTTTCCTTCAACATGTCACGCCTATGGTTTGCAGGAGGTCTCAAGCGGATGAATGGAAAAAATGAAAGACAAACGATCTGTTGGTGTTTCGACTTATTTCAGGGCCCAACTGTACATTTTCTGTTGCATTTATGCGTTCATGCTAAGTACTAACATTCATGCTGTTATCTGATTTGGAGACAGTGAATCGTACGATCAAATGGCCAAAGAAGAGATAGATAGAGCGAGCAACGACATACAGATTGACTAACAAGTCGACTACAGGTGATCGACAAGACAGTACTAGAATATGCAGACCATGGGTGTTCCATGTACAGAGTCCTTCAACAATCGCTCCGTTTTAAATTTAATTTAATTTAAAAGAAAACACACATTTGTAGTAAGGACCTACCTTTAGAAGCACGATAACTGAGTGACACTACAGTCCGCAGGAACCAGTGCCAACCTTCTGCGCAACTTCTCAAGCAGTGTATGCTAGTGTTTTCTCATGAGAAGAGAGGCCTTACAGTGTTTTACTGACTCGAAACGGCAAGATTTGAGAAGGTTCTTGGAGACAATAAGAAGTCCTTGACTCGAAGTAGGTGGTGTCATCGAAAAAGGCGAGGTGTGTGAGTCGTGCTCTTAATCGCCAGGCGTCGGCGACAAAACTAAGCTTAAAAAACATAATAAAAAGCAAATACCCAACACGACTTATCTGCATGATGCGTGCTTAATATTCAAAATTGACCAAAGCTAGGAGGCATACTTGACACGCATAGCTTTCCTTCCGGTCATTTGATTAATACGAACATGAACAAAGGCATGGAAAAGCCAATCCCTCCAATGTCCTGTACAGTGTTTAACTGAATTCATTGATCTGCTCTTATATTTGTTCAGCTGGTTGTCATCTTCATTTTGGTAGAAGACTTTTTAGCAATTGTTGCGGGCTTGGGCTGGAGTAAGTTCAATGTTGCTGTTGTGACGTTGCTTACTCCCTTATTTTATGACAATGACACATGTTTGACAAGTTGAGAGTTAACAGGTATTTGATCTAGTTGGGAGCGTTTTCCAGTAGGATTGGATTGAAGTGCATGTTACTCTACCGCAAGGAAGTGTCTCCTCTGTTAATTGCAGTCGTTGACAGTAGAGATATTACCATGGCGTATACTGGACATGGACTCTGATTTTTATTAAATTAATTTCCTTTTATTATTTTTTAATTTTTAATACTAGCATTTTTGCAATAAATTGCTATTTCTAGCTATTTTCCATAAACTTAGGAAAAGCGGACATTCATGGAGAAAACAAAAAATCAGATAAATTGACTTTTTGTCTTTCTATCATCTATCATCCCCCAAAACAAATCGGAGAAGAAGAGTATAATATTCAAAGACTAACAGAATCTCCGATCTGAAAAACCATCCTTTATAAAAAAAACACATAGTTCTCGTAGCAGCTTAAAGCAATCGAAATAAAAAATAAAAATATTGTTCGCGGTGTCAACCTTTACTCATCGCGTACGTGCACATAATCACATTCATATTTCTTATTTACTGTTGTAACATTACACTTGAATGATGTCAACTTTTGCTAAGATGATATTATTGTCATGCTATGCAAGCTTTATACATGTTCAATGATATGCTATGTACGATCGTCGTGAATAACATATCAGTCAGTTGCATTAAAGCCATCAACAGTTGTGTTTCTTTTTCTCTTTGTGGTTACCTTACACTCTTTATTTCCGAGCTATATTCCACGCATGCATTCTCATCTGAAGTCTTTCGATCAGTTTTTGAAATTCGTATGTTTGAAAATACGCTCTTAATATCATAAGGCGAATACAAAATTCCAAGCACCATATCTGTAGTTCAGTTCACGTTCTTCCACAACGATGATGAATTTACAAATTCTGGCGACGCAGTTTTGAAATATCAAATGATAGTAGTCCGAATTCGTAACCATCGAAGTATGAATTTATTGAACAAATTGGAGATACCACAGGTTATAGAATTTTGTATGCTAGGTAATATGATATGACAGATAAATAAATACCAATATCTATGGAATCGCGCACATTGCTTTCGATCGTGATTTTTGTTGATGTTACGGGAAAGATATGATGCGTGCAAATGTGTGAAGGTATGATGTTGCATATACAAAAATTGATATTTATGCAAAGCTAGGTGTATACTATAAATTCATTAGAACCAGCAGCATAAGTTCTTGGCGCCTGAGGCGTAGATTTTTATTTTATATACGAAATAAGTAGTTGCTGCTGTCGTTCGTACTGCAGTTCGTTTGTAAGAAATGGTCGGTGGAAAGCATGCCGTTTGTCTAGTTCTCGTGAAAGAAGGCACCTTTGACTGCGTCAACTATCGGAGGATCAGACTCCTCAACATCGATTGTAAGATCCTCTCTGCCGTATTGTTTAAACGCCTAAGACCGTTGCTGTCTGTTTACTTCGACCTGCGCATCTGCCCATCAACTGCCGCCTGTTGTCGTGACACCTTGAAATTTGAATCATATTTGCGGCGAAACTCAATGCAGATGTGTTTCACCCAAAATCAATTTTTCACTTGATTAGACTTTGATTTCAGTTTTATAAACTAATTGCTTGGGTGGACAACGGAAACAATACAGGAAGACACTCTGGTCCACCACTATTCCAATTGTATCACAATTTGGTGATACTCCTTTCAGAGTTAGCATAAAGAAAATATAGAAACCTGTCCTATCTATAGTGCAAACAAGAGACCCTCTACTCATAGGTCCTTATTAGTGTGGTTTCTAGCCAGGGAAGTACACAATAAACCAGATGTACAGTTTGTGGCAGATCCTGTAAAATACCCAATATACACAATGCTCACCTATTCGTTGATTTGAAGACCGCATATGACAGCGTGGGACGAGCTATACAATGCCATATCTAGTTTTGTCACTCCTACCAAGCTCGTCAGATTGTTTAGGGTGACGATGGAGAACTCTTACTGCTTAGTTTACTCTTACATCAAGGTCGGTAATGAACAGACCGAGACTTTTAATGTCAAACAAATTTTAGACAAGGCGACGCGCTGTCATTTCATTCTTAGCACTATTTTTGAGAAGATGGTGCGAAAATCACAAGTTAACAACAGAGCCGCAGTTTCTGTTGTTTGTTTGTTTGTTCAACTGCCAGCTTACGCCGGGGACATAGACGTGATTGAACGAACACAACGCCTTTAATAAGGCGTTTACTGGCATTGAAGCGGAAGCGGCTAGGTTCCGAATTGAAATGGAAAAAATACGCAGCATTCTTAAAAAAAATTACTTAAATTATTTCTATTGGAAACGTTTTGTTTTTCATTCCAACAGTTCGGTTTCGTAAATCACTTTGACCTGTAACTTAAGAAATTCTTTAAAAAGTTTCAAACTCAAATTTCACTCGGCAGACAGTTCCCATCACTTTCACATAAATGTACCATGTTTTCAAATCACTCGTGCAAAATGTCAAATGGGACAAGATACAAAATGTACATATCATCCAATTCGGACCAGGAGGTTGTTCAATTCAAGCATTTACGAAGCTGGCTCAACCAAATTTAGTTTTAAAGGGACATTAAGCGGTTTTTAAAGAGACCTATTTGTGTTGCCTTGGGTACTCTTGGATCTTATGTTTACAACACCCACGTCGTTATCTATGGTCGTTCACCTTAAGCTTCTCGATCAAACGTATGGATGCAGATCCACGTTAAATAAATTGAAATCAATTGGATAGTTCTACAAACCACAAAGGAGCAAGGCCTTCTTTCTTTATAAGTACAGGGACCCTCCACTCTTTTGTTGGCTTCGAAAGGCGAAGTTTGTCAGCATCTCAAAAGTGTTGATGCCGTGAGAAAAGTTCGAGATGATCTTAGCTCCAACATCGACGTCGAACCCCACTACACCACGTTGGCTACGTGTCGCCTACAAATTGCTCTTGAAAATATAAACAAACAAATGTCCGCAAGCACTTCATTTTATCACAAAACTTAGAAACTTCAGCTTTTTTTGTTGTTATACCATCAAACCGACTATTTACTGTGAAGTGCTGATAACAAACAACTTGGACTCCTTCTTCTATTACATTTCTAAGAGTAGCGCTGTTTGTTGAGAAAGCATAGAGTAAGATTCGTTTAACAATTTTCTGGCTTTAATTGAGTGGATATCGTCCCCATGTAGCTTTGGCCTGGACCTCTCCAGAGGTACGCCCACAGTACCGCAAATGTTGTCTGTCCTTATACAAACGTTACTGCATTGCAATAGCAGATGAAATTTGAAATATACTCAAATATTTAAGGTCGAACATCCTCAAAAATTTGACACACTAAATCACTACCAATCCACAACGTACACTTCGTGATTGAAATAACACAAACACACATCAACCAGCCCACAATAAAAGTAAAATAACTCCAGGGAACTGAGCCACTCCTGCTGCCGATGCGACGCTGTCGTGCGTCGTGTCAACTCCGTCACTTCAAATAAATAACAATTCATTTATCTCACTCTTTCAAATCGGGGCATAATTAATTAACCGAACATATCAAAGCCGCTTCGGGGTAGCGTGCTCCCCAATCGGGAATGCTTCAATTAATTTTCAACGATTCCTGTTTGTTAAAAATGAGTGATTATGCCGCTTTTTTATTTCCTCCCTTTCAAATGACTTGACGCGAGCACTCTGACGACTTCATCCCTGGAGTGCCGCTCTTCAGTCGAATTAGAATCCCACACCCGTTCGGACCAATTACTCCTTTACGTGCTACGCGCACCGCTGAAATGTGGCTGAAGGTCGCTATACGTTTTTTTTTCTGCCGCCATTAATCACATCCTGTTTATAACACTTTCGCGAGTATTCGCAGTTACGCGATAAGAACCATCTCATATACGCCTCTTTGGGCCGTGAGCCGTGAGTGAAGTCTGGGTGCGGGGTGGGAGGAGCCCTGGGAAATCTTCTGCCATCATTTACGGCTTACCTTTGGGACATAATATTGTGTTTCGCGCGCAGTAAACGACGCCGCGCCGCCAACAAATCAACACGAAAAGGGTTGCAAAGTGTTTCTTAATCTACTGCCGGTACGTTGCGCGGCGTTCGCGCTCGTATCTGTTAGATTGATGACTTTGTGAGGAGAAATAATGGAATAATGTACTCGCACGGTGTTCGTACGTACGTACACGTATGTCTGGTCGGAGTCGCACTGCAACAGCACAATCAAGTCGCGAGCAGCTTTAAACAATATTTCCTGAGACTTCACCCTTGTTAGCTCGTCGCCACACCGGCAGCGTATCGTGGTAGCTCGTGGCACTCTGCAACTGTGCCGTCTCAAACCTATTTTAGGGACCCTGCACTCCCTTCGCCCCCACCGCCACCACCCACCAAACACATCGTGCGGGGATGATTGATGGTGCGTTTGCACTCTTCTGTAACTTGTGAGCAGACGTCCGCTCCCTCAAAGCTTTTGGGGGAGTTAATCAGGACACACGGCGTTTGTTGAGTGAAAGAAAGCAGGAAAAGGACGACGACGGCGAAAAAAGGGAGCACAAAAAACGGCAGCCAGCAGGGAGAAACTGTAAAATGCAGGCACAGTGGCTCGACAGGCAATGGATTAGCGTGCAAATTGCTGCACTGTTCTGACACTGATGACGGCGCACGAAGCCGCTTGGTGGGGATGAAGCAGATGGATTGTGTAACTGATAGGTTATCACACAGCAGGAGGTGGTGGAGAACCGAGAAATAAGAATGTGGAAATGATTCAGTGTAAATGGCGAGCATTTATGTCGTGCCATGGGAAAAGTTTTGACAGTTCTTAGTGCTGGCTGGGCGAAGGGGGGCTAGGCGGTGCGGATAGTATGATCCTGTGTTCCTTGTGCTGTCTAAAGTTTGAGAGTTAATGTCGTTTATGCACTGACTAGCGGAAATAATGCTTGAGAATGGATTGCACATTAAGGTACGCATTAAGGACGCATTTCTGCAACTGTCGCGCAATTGAAATGGTGATTGTTGTGGGTGGGGGGCAATTTTTTTTTTTTTTTTGTGTTGTGGAAGTGACTTGAGCTTGATCTTAAGTGGGTTCATTGTACGGACGCGTTGATGACTTCTGCGATGATTCACTAGTATGATGCTTAATGGAATGTGTAATAAGATGGAGTAGGCGGGAAGTGGATCAGGTCTAGGAATGGATGAACCGATGATCAAAATTAGGAGAAAAAGGATATAAAACGTGATCACATATATTGACACGGAACAAAGCTTGTTGACAGGGAGGGGAAGAGGTCAAAGAAGAGAAACAAAAATATCAATTAAGAAAATGTTGATTAGTTGAGAATAACGATAGGTTAAGGTAGTGGCTTAGGCAAGTTAACAATAACATACTCCATCCCTTCAAAGTAATCTCCCATTGCTAAGATGCATTATTTTTTTGGTTTTTTAGGTGACTAAATAGCACACGGCAACTTTGTGCATGCATAATAGGTGCCAACTACACCCTCAGATGTAGAATCTACTCTGCGAAATAAGACTCCCTTAAGCCAAAAATCATTCTGATTAAAAGTTGCAGAACTTTGACGATTTCATAAGTATCTATACGAACTGATCCACGACTCAGGAAGATTTGGGTGGCGTCACATTTATTTCGAAGACCTCCCATTAAATCTATCGTTCAAAATTCCTGACCACTGCAGTGTGGTGTCAGCTGAAATAATGCCTATTCGCGAAACACTACCTTGACTTAATATTTTGTTTCTTTGGAATATAGTATCATCAAGGGATATCATCCTTCATCCTTAGTGATAGTGAAGCATTTCTTCTACAAGGCCATAAACAGCCACTTAACCCTAGACGTCATGGGGGAGCTGTTCAATTTTTGTGTGTGCAGGTGGCAGTTCAATGCGTGCCAGCCAGGCAGAACTGCCACGACCATAACTCGAAACACGAAAATTTAGGGACACCAGTTGCCACGTTAAAGCTTAAAATGGAAACAGTAGCGATACATACACTCAGTTGGACAAACAGCTCCTCTTGCCGGCTTTCAAAAGAAACTATTAGGGTGTTCCTTTTGAAGTTTTTTGTTTTCCACTTAATCCTAAAATAGAGTAAGGCTCGAAAATGAACTACGTGGGAAATTGGAAAGGTGACAGACGGCGCCATTTTACAAGAAACGATGGACTCAACAAACAGAGTGCGGGAAATTGCACTTCCATGACGATAAGTCGAATGGGAGTGAAAGTAAAAACGTAAAAAGAAAGTCGACAAGTAGGTAATCCATGAATGTGTCCAAAATCCACACCTCACACGTTTTAGTGTAAAAGCAGCAACATGTCAGATTCGAATTCTTTTCAAACCATCATACTCTCCTATTATCTCCCCAACGGATTATTAACTTCTCCGTAGCCCGAGTTAATTTTGCTGCCCGAACTTTATTATAAGCACCTAGGGCACTACTTTCTGGACCCTTTTCTGCGCGGGGTTTGTAGGACCTTCAACATGTGTCCCCATCCGAACTTCTTGTTCTTTTTAACAGCTTCGAATAGTTTATTCTATCAACGGGATGAACTTTATGGAAATTTCAAAATGATAACGTCACAATGATTCTCATAGGAATAACAGCATTAACTAGGCCACCTATGTAATAATAATAACCGGGTGGCACTACAGCCCATAAGGGACCAGAACCTAGGTTCTACAACAACTACTCGTGTTGTACGTGCTACTCTTCTCTCACAAGGTTTGAGAAGCTTTTTATAGACAATTGTTAACAGCAACTCGAAGGAGGTGGTGCCGTGAGGAAATACGAGGTGTCCTGTCTGGGAATGTAACCTTGAACTTCTGCGTGTGGGTCGACGCACTTATCACAACGTCACGGCGACCACAGGCCACCTATGTATACCTCCCAATTACAGACGGGCGCATTCCTTTTCGGATATTATTATTAAACGTTTACATTGGCCACTTTTCATCACCCCTAGTCATTCTCTGCACAAATGGTTAAGAGCTCGCTTCAATTTAGCATTTAGCATTCATTACTTATTTCTGAAGCACTCAAACATTGAGCTTCGTAGTGTACCCAGCATTATGTAGCTTTTGGTGATGAATGAACATCGGTTTTATGTTTCGGTTTTTTTCATGAATTAGGAAAAATTTGAAGCCACATGCATTGGATGTTTCGATGGCATAGGAGCTGAACATTACACAAAAATTAGTTTGGAATCATTTGCATAAGACCGGATATGAAGGATATCTCGCTGTAGCATGGACCGAATTTTTAAGTGTGAATCGTCACTAAATCGCAACGAAATCAATCCATTTTTGATGTGAATAATAATTGCTGATGAAATCATCATCAATAAGACAGTCTAAAGAAAGTAATCGCTAGTAGCCGGCTTCATTGTGTGGTATGATAACGCCGATAGGTTACTCGTCAACAGTTTCAAAAGTATATATTCATAACTGTCACTTTTATGTTTCATTTACGATTAAGTAAATTAAAACTTAGTTCTGCTGGACGACGACAGAGTTATTTTTTATAGCTGCAATCCGGGCTAGACCTGGGCCTCAACCAACAAGCGTGTCCAGCCAGCTCGATCTTTAGCTACCTGTCTTCAGTTTCACAAGCATAGTTGGTTAAGGTCCCTTCCTGCGCCACCTGAGTCGCGGTCTTCGTCTCCATCCGCTCTACATGACCTAGTCATCTCAATCGTTGGATCCACACTCTTCTGGCTAAGTCGATGTGGCTGAACAGCCCGTATAGTTCATCTCCTCCTTCACTTATCTATCTATGCAGACGGGGCCAAAAATCACACGAAGAATTTTCCTCTCGAAACAACCAAGAGCAGCTTCATCCGCTTTTGACAAAGTCCATGCCTCCGCGCCATATAGTAGGAGTGGGATGATTAAGATCTTGTAAAGCGTTACCTTGCTTGTTCGATAGAGGGCTTTGTTGACCAAAAACGGGTAAATCGGCGGGTAGGCCGTCAGCTCCCGCAGCCTCGTTGGATTTCAGTTAAGATATGACAATCCTCACTTTATCCGGGTCGGCTTTGTTAATCTTCATCGTCCCTTTAATTGAGGTTGCATAGTTCGTTCTGACTGACAGCGGGATGTGCTTCTTCGTCACCGTTATACAGTCTGTAGAAATGGTTCCTCTTCATTCTTAGCATCGATTGAGACTTTACTGCAATGTTCCCCTGTTCATACTTTCAGCTTTCGGTTCGGACTTTATAACCCTGACTGGTTTACTTCACTCTTTGGTAAAACATCCTTACCTCATTCCTGCAGTAATATCCCTCTATTCTGCCGATCGGACGCTTCTGTTGCTCCTTTCGGCGTTCGTCTCTCCTATTCTGCTCGTAGAGCTCCAGTGAGTGTCTGCTCGGCTGCATTCGCCTGCACGGCATCTTTGATGACTTTTCAGCAATGCTGCCACTGATCTTCAATACTTGATGTTGGCGAAGTAGGATTTCTTAATAATTTAGGGGAGACAGGATCGGAAAAGGATTTAGCAATCTCTTCCTATTGAAGCCGGCTGACGTTGAACTTCCTCACAGTATTTCTTTGTCTTGGCGGTGTTCGGGATATCCGCAACCTTACCTTGGCTAAAACAAGGTGGTGGTCCGAGTCAATGTTGGCGCCTCGGAACGTTCGGAAATCTATAATACAGAGCTATTTCCTTTTCCTTCTTAAACAGTTTTGTCTTTCTTTCGTGACTCAAACTATTTTTCCGAACCTGCTCCGTTTTTCAAAAACTCTTTCTTTTCCAATGCTAATGAAGCAGTGTCCAATCATTGGTCTCAGGTACACCTTACTCCAGAAAATACCTTTTTGGTGCCTCAGGGGGGGAGCAACAACCTATAAGCTGAGTACATAAGCCACCAGTAAGTCCTACGCTCCCACGGACCCCCTCTCACCCTTCTATCACCACCCATTTCATCAAAAAAAAAAACAGCCACATCACAGGAAAATCGTGTCAACAAACTCTATCTAAGCGTCGAAACACGCTTAAGGCGCAGCTTTAGCCAGCCATCCGAATACAAAACTGCCAAATCCCCGTTGGGTAACCTAGCGACCGAAATGAACGAAGAAAATCCGGAAAAAAAGAAGGAAATCCTGAAATTTTACACTGATCCTGTTTAATTTATATGGCGTTTCGCATGTCACTCATAAATATTAATAAGGACATGTTCATGCAAAGGCGCAGCAACCCACATACGCACACGGCCAAAATCCCAGATTAAAGGCATAGCACCGCACGGCACAGCACAACTACCCGCAGTTGGTACGTGCGAATGCAAAAATTATTCCCTTCGATTGCGACATAATGGCAACGCCAACCTGCCAACTCGTTTGTGGCGTCACCGTGCGCAGACTTTGTGAAGTGCGTGTGTGTGTGTGTGCGCGCCGCCATGGAGCGGGGGATGTCGTCGCTACATTTTTCGGTGTTAAATATCATTTGGAATTCATTGAATAATTCATGATCAAAATTGTGCTTGTGGAAAATCTTAAAAATACGCTCGTAACGGTGCGAACGGGGTAAGGAGCCATTGTCGGAGGTGGGCTGTCCTGGTGGTGAGTGAATCAAATCACGGCTCTTTGACACAAATGGTGCCGTACGTTGACATCTGAAATCAGGGATTCAATTGAGGGAACTAATGGTGTGAGGGTGACTCCAGGGCGACTAACTTATGACAGCGACCTAGATGAATTATTCAAGTCACAACTAAAACTTCCGCGGCAAAAGCTGGGTGGCAATGACATATTGTTGCACAGGATGTGTGCAGCGCCGACATGGCCACAAGGCGAGCTTCCCTAAAAAAATACCCTTGTGTGTGTATGAAGCTAACTTAGGACACTTCAATTACTTTTCTCTCACATGCCGAGGACACAGAGCCGGACAAGTTGCGATTGGAATCCTAGCGAGGTGCCTCATGCCGCGGTGAAAACAATTACAGTTTGATTGGATTACTCGTTACGCGGGTATATCCCGCGTCATCTTAAACGTTCGATTGCATCCCACCGGATCAGGTAAGCCAACGCCGACGAAATCCAGCAGGCCACCCCGCGTGTCGCACAAATGCATAAATAAAACCCTCCCCTCTCAGGGCTGCTGTCATGTGAATGGGATCCTTGTGTGCGCTTGCGAGTTTTCAAGCCTAGTTCATTTTTTCTTTCAACACTGTAGCCGTATTTGCTTCTATGCATCCAGTCTGTGCATCCAGAGCGGTTTAGGCTGTGTGGGTTTTCGGTTGTTTTTTTTTTGGGAGCGATGGAAATTTTTTGAAGCATGCCATTTGGACGGTTTGCCGGGGATGCACTCAGTGAAACATGTGTTATGCTTCGTTTATGAAATTTGTTTGCACTGCACTGGAAGTCATGTTACGAGTATGAGCACTCAGTCAAACCAGTATCCGTTTCGGAAAACGATTTGGGATCGGACTGGATTTTGGGCAAGCAATTGCGCCGGTTGTTGAATGTCCTCTTTAGCTTTCAGAAATCCAAAGGATGCTTCAGTGAATATTTTTCCAGACCACTTGAGTTCATTTTCATTGCATTTCCTTGTGTTGGTGGTGGTGTGGATGGAATTTAAACTATTTCAATTTTTTTAATGGAATCTGAAGCGGGGTTACGGAGTTTTTTTTGACTTGGTCGTTTTCAATTTGGATATTTGTCCATCTCTGATGCATGCGTAAAGCTTTGAAAATTATTCCTACTCGCATATTCGACAATCTTCGAATCTGAGCCAGTGGGACAACGCAACAGAGGACAGGGCTAGGCTAAGGTGGAGCACACAAGTGGAGAAGGACCTCAACCAACTTGGAGTGCGCAGCTGGAGGCAGTTAGCGAAAGATCGTGCTGGCTGATGTTGGTTTAGGCCCAGGTCCACCCCGGACTGTAGCACCACAAGAAGAAGATGATATTCGACAATCAAAGGAAAGTTATGGTTTCTGTCTGAGTTGCAGTTTGTGTGTAGGATTTTTGAGAATTCAAGAATGTCACACATTAGTAATAACACACCGGGCGTCTAAACAGGTCCTTCGTGCAGCAAGGGCGCCATAAATAAGACACATGCGTGGTCATTGAAAAAAACTCATCCCCCATGGCGGGGAGTCCGCGAAAGTGAGGAGCGGAGCGGCAAAAAAAGAAATGAAGAAGCAAAAAAAAAGAACTTCTCATGTTCAGGACAGACTCACGCTCAAATTTATATTTTGAACATAAAGTGATGAGGCGCCGTTGAAACACATTCCTTGAGGAAAGTTCAAATATTTGGCATATTCTGATTTTCGACAGGTCAGATGACACGTCAAATATAGGTTTGAGTAGAAAAGACACCGGCAAGGCCTACCCTTCAAGGCCTACTCATGGCCCAAATTCTCCTCATACTTTCCATTCCCTAAGTACAGGGAAGGTAAATTTTTTTCATTTCAAAATTGAGTGTGCAAATTTCATTCATCCTCAAGCGCATCAGTTCTCAGTCAATTATCCCCAATGTCATGAAGCCATCTCCATATCAATAACTTCAAATCCCAGCACGACAGTACCTGGGGTTCTAACAATTCTCAGCTCGTCTCTTCACGGAACACCATTCTTCAAAGCTTTGTTGGGATAACACAAACTTTCCCTCCTCACTGTCACCCACCCTTAAGTCCTATTCAGTCGAAGTTATTGGAATCCAAAAGAAATCACCTTAGGTCATGTTGTCGACCTACCTCAACTCCAAAAAAGAAAGAACTGTATCAAGGATCTGCGCATGTGTCATTTTCCAAATGCCTTAAACCGCCCCCTTTCCATGTTAATCCGAGGCAACTTAGAAAAGATGAAAAGCACACACTAGGCAACCGGTAGACGAAGTCAACCCTGATTGTTTGTCCCCCTTCGCACATCACATGACTTTAAGCCATTTCTGCGTCATTAAAACGAGCTGCAGAAGTAGAAAATAGAAACACTTTCGGCGGACCTTCCTCAACACCAGAGACGTGAAGTAACCTTATCACGCTAACGAGGAGAATAAAAGAAAGTAAATAAATAGAATTATGCGCGTAAACTTTATTCTTAATTAAGAAGAAGAGCGTCGAAGTGGGGGGAAAACAACCCTCGGCTGGCACACCCCCGCTTTGAGGATAAATGCAACGCAATTACAGCATTCGACAGTCGTCCTTGCTGCATCTAATTATTCGTTTGGCGAAAGTTTTGCGCTACAACTTGCGCGTTGCGACCGTGTGCATCGCGGACGTCGCGCTTCTGTAACCTGCCGGATTCTGGGTTGCTCTGTTGATGTACGGCTAAGGGGAACTGTTTGCGTGTGGCAGCAAAACACACTTTTAAGGGCAACGATGGGGAATGATCGCGTTGTTGTTGCGGCAACGATGACAGAGCGACGCGCTGCGATGGGTGTGGGAAATATTATTTTTGCAGCGTTTTAACGGAATTTGCAATGCAAATTGTGGAAGCTGACTGGGAAGTGATGACAGTCGCTGCAATATATTTAATTACGTATATTTACTCAGCGAGCGGGAGTTAATTCCCAGCAGGGGACAGGAAAACGAATGGTCCTAGAGCTGCTCGTGACACTACTTTGTAGTTATGAATTTGCATCTACCACGTCGCCGTTGACCTTTATGGCTTGTCAAATGTTCCCCTCTGATGGCTGTCACCTCAAATGCAGATAAGCGTGACAGCGAGAGCAGTTTGTTGATGGCGAGGTGTCGTGTTTTCCTGGCTTGGGATATGTACGCAGGGACAATTTGGGGTTGAGTGAATCACTTTGCTGTCGTGCTAATTGTGTCCCCTCTATACATGTCTGCAACTGCTCTGATATTGATTGCGACTAGGGGGATGACTTATGTTAAAGCGCGATGCTGAATGGTGAGTGTCTCTGAATGCCAAGTGCAGATTTTTGTGTGTTCAAGTTGAGTTTACTTTAGTTTAGAGGGACATGAGCTTATGCACGAAACATGAAAATTACACAAAAATCATATATGGTGGAGAGATATTTTTCTTTTTTGGGATTTGAATTTAATTTCTAATTAATCCAAAATTGATTCAGTTGGTTTTAAGTTCCTGCTTGACCATGAAATGCTTGTAGTCTGTTTCATATCCACAGAATTTTCTTTCACTTGAACTTCCATTTTTATCATATCGACTGACTAAGTCCTTATGTGCTTGCCGACTCAGGACATAGTGAGAACACGTTCACCCAATCATACGAAGTTCCTTTACATGTAGAAATCCGTTAGGGATCGAATAGAGTAAGTCTTTAGTCTTTACTCAGGGGGGCTTTAAGAAGTGTTTCTTTGGTCAAAATACCCAAAATGAGCTTTTTGTTATTCTCTGCTTTCTTTTTGGGCTCCGCGATGGATCACGGTCGACTTGAGCCTTAGCCAATAAACCTCTTTATCTACCACAATCTTGGGTTAATTACTTCCGACTACGCACTTGAAGCCGACTGCGGTTCTTCCAACTACATGTGCCACTTGAAAATTCATTTAACGTCTCGTCCCTGAAGGCTAGAGCCGAACACATTCCTGTCGAAGCATTATTTTCCATTCGTTCTACACGATACCCAACTGAGGAGAGGGATTAGAAATTTGTCCTTGTAGATCCTGTGAATTTGGTTTTTCAGCATCTTCGAGGATAAGACTAAGAGCACTCTAACCTTTTTCGGTGCGGATTTTACCACCTATGCCGCCTGACTCAAACAATAAGAATTTCGTTAACGTGAAGCGACGGGTTACGTATAGCACGGAGACCTGAACTATTGCCTTTTGAGTTCCAAAAAAAAAAAAACTACTTACAATGGAGGCCCACGATTTAAAGGTGAACACTGCTAAGGTCACTTCAATCGTTTATTAACCGCGCATGACGTTAAACTTTGTTGTAATGTGGGGAAAGCTTCGTAAAGTAAGAAACTAGATAGCTTCAAGATACAAGCAAAGAAAGACTTGGACAGAGTTTTGGGCAAGATCTTAGACACTGTCGTAGACAATGTCGTGCACAAGGCCTTAGTCAATGTCTTGGACAAGGTCGTAGACAAGGTTTTAAACCAGGTCTTGGACAAGGTTTCGAACATTTTCTTGGACAAGGTTTTGGTCAATGTCTTGGACATGGTAGTAAACAAAGTTTCAAACCAGGCCTTGGACAAGGACTTGAAAAATTACTTGGACAAGGTCTTACACAAGGTTTTAGACAAGGTCATGGTTCAGGTCTTAGATAAGGTCTTGAACTTGATCGTAGACAGTGTCTTGAACCGGGACTTGGACAAGGTCTTAGACAAGGTTTTGGTCAATGTCATGGATAAGGTCGTAGACAAGGTTTCAAACCAGGCCTTTGACAAGGACTTGTAAAGTCTTAATTGTCTTAAACAAGGTTTTGGACAAGGTCTTGGTTAAGGTCTTAGACAAGGTCTTGGACTTGCTCGTCAGCAATGGCTTGTACCAGGCCTTGGACAAGGTGCGGATCAATGTCTTGGACAAGGTTGTAGATAATGTTTTGGATCAGGCCTTGCACAAGGTCTTGCAGAAGGTCCTAGACAAGGTTTTGGACAATTGCTTGCACAAGTACTTTGGCAAGGTTTGTCCACTCTCGTGTGGAACACGATTAGACTTTGCAGCGTATATGTAACATTTCATCTTTCTATAGCATCTATGAAGCATTTACCGACTCTAGGGAATATAGAGCACCCACCGACTCAGTACCGCATCTGGAACATATTCCAAGAGATTTGTGGGACACTTATTGATTCTGGGTCGTATGTGGGACATTTCAAGGCTATAAGCTTTGGGGTGACTATATTGAGCTATTGGATTACTTTTTGAATCCAAGCCGCATGTGGAAATATTTAGGAACTCATAGGACATCTATTGAAAACGTTAAGGCTTCAGGGCGTATGTGTAATATTTCAGCTTTATAACCCATATGTTGAGCATTTTCAGACTTTAGGGAATGTGCAACTTTTGGAGACACTAGATCTTTTCCAAGGCGTATGCGCAACATTTAAAATCTCTAGGGCAACATGACAGTGTATGTAGAAGACTTTGTGGAAGTAAGGGAGAGTTTTGCAGACTGAATCACGTTTATGGAGTTGTCGCCGTGGCGTAGTGCTAAGTGCGTCGACCGCCGCACAGAAAGTCTGGGTTTGATTCTCGGACGGGACACCTCGCATTTTTTCACGGCACCATCTCTTTCGAGTTGCTGACAACACTAAAAGTGTATCAATTGTCTATGAAAAAGTTTCTCGCATCTCGCCGTTCGGCGTCGGCAAAAAACTGTAGGTCCCTTCTAATCTTGAGAGAAACAGTAGCACTCACAATACGAGTATTTGTTGTAGGAGCTAGGTCCTGGTCCGTTGTGGGATGTAGTGTCACTCAATTATTATTATTATCACGTTTATAGAATTTTTTAAGCGCTCAGAGCACGACATAATAGACTTTAGGGGGAAGGGGTACCCAACTAAGGGAGCCAATGTGCATCATTCCGTTTGTAAAGTCATACCGGTAAGCCATGTCTTAGCAGTAATAGTGTTTCAGAAATCTTGAAACAAAACGATTCCATCTTACAGTTGACAGTGTTAGGGAGAAGTTATTTTCGTTTTTAAGTCTTACCCAAATCTAAAGGTTTCACATGTCTTCAGATAAAACTAGATCTAGTGAATCAACTCACACACTCGACGTCTAAGGTTTTACTCCTTGACTGAACATCTTGTATTTTTCAACAGCTCAAGTAGCAGACAACTCTTAAGGATTACGAATCGCCTATGAAGATCTTCGCAAATTTCACCGTTTGGAGTCGCCCATAAACTGTGTGTTCCCTCCATTCGCGAAATGCCAATCGCACGCCGAACACGTGTAGTTGCTAAAGGGGAAATCTTTCATTTCATTTGTCCCAAAGTGCCACCCATTATTTATTGTCACAAAGACTAACCTCCCCTCTGTGTCCATGGTCGTTCCTGATTTATAATTTCATAAAATTCTCAATTTATTGCAACACAGATCGTAAGTCTAATTAAAACGCGCTTACGTAGCGCATCCAGACAATCAAATATTTATCCCTCATAAATTTATTCAAATGTCGATAACGCCCACAAGCACCCGGCACTCGGCGTGACAACACGAACCCGACACCACCAACCCTATTGCCGTCCAGAAAGCTCAATATTTATCTAATCCATAAATAAAACTCCCTATAAATGTGTTGAATTTAAGACAAATAAGAAAATCACCGACAGTCAATCGTCCATCATGTTTTTTATGTTTGCCAAGCGTTTTATTAACTCAATTATGCCGACCCCCGTCGACTCCGGCCGGTCAGGCGGCAGTGTCTCCTTTCGCCAACCCGGAACTAACCGCTATACACACGTCCAAAAACATTGTTACTTGTCATTTAATGGATCCGGCAGATAAATAGTCAATAGGACCATTTATTTGAATAGAATTACCCCCCAAAACGAACGAGCGGAGCGCTCCTACGTGCATGTGTACATGGCCTGTGCATGGAACGGAGTCTTTGGTGTGGGTGCGCATCACACACAGCCGTCGGTTAGTTTCGTGCGGCTAGGCGGGACTAGCGTAGCGGGCGGGCGGTGGCAACAGAGAGGGCCAAAGACATTTAGTATGTGCCGGAGCAATCCAGCACCACCATCATGGGGTGTTGCGGTGATAATGCATCAAATCCATTTAACCCTTGATTAATGTGCGGCGTATCAAAACCGATTTTAAGGAAATGGATAGCCCGCCCGAAATGGATTTTCCGCCTCCTTATTGTTTGGAAATTATTACACGGAAGTGGTGAGGTAGCCGTTACTGGGTATGCCAGCGTTCGTGCTTGTGACATCGTTAGATGCGATTTATAGATTTACGACCGACACAGAGATCGGAATTCAACAAGGGTTTGGTTATGGAATGAGATATCGATTTAATATCTTTATTGGTTATTGGTTTGTGTGATAAATATTTTATTATATCTACGGTGAACAGGTCGGTCGGCCCAGGTCTGCGCTGCCATGTGTGGGCGTTAGGTGCGACTGTATTTTCTCCTTCGCACGGTGTGTGCTTGTGCGGCCCAGAAGTCAAACTCGGATTTCAAACGGCTGTTCGAGGGGGCTATCGATTTGAGGGATACCATTTGTGGCGAGTCAAGAGTCACTCGAAGGTGAGGTCTTAAAGTGTGTGTATAGTAAAGGGAAAAAAGGACCTGGCTTGAGTGGGATATTGCAAGCGTTCCTTAGGGTGTCCGACGTTTCCTGGAAAATAATACGGTTCGAGAATGAAAGCCAGAATAAAGCGGCTATGAAACGTTTGATGAAAGAGAACCGGCGTTGAAAGGGATTATATAAATTTACCGGAACACTGACACATTTAAATCGCGCCAGTAAAAGGAGATGGACGATACGTGGATAATGGAAAAAGAGTGACTAAAGGGAAGTCAACGATGCTGGTATTTGCAGTTTATTTATTAAGGTTGCAGCGAAAGAAAAGTGGAGTCAGGAACGATGGGTAGCCATTTGGTGGAGAATAAACTGCACGAAATGAAACGGAATTCGCTTTATTAATATCTAGCTGTACCTGACCTGGAATGCGACTTTTTCGAAAAGGGGACCAAGAGCATTTGTCTTATTTTTTGGTAACAAGGGTTCATCTGACTGAATCAAAAGGTTGTCTTGGACATTTCTTGGACATCTCTGTTTGAATGGCAATTGTCTCTTTAATTTCAAATATACGTTAGATTTTTAAAATTCGTCATCCTCCATGTTTGATGGTTTTTGGTCAAACACAGATGTTCAGAATGATTGAAACAATTTCCATTTGAAGTTCCTATAGAAAACAATGTTACCCGATGCTGTGATGTTGAGACTGTGGGAGGAATCTGATGCCTTATACATACAGCATTGCAAAGCAGCTGAGATTCCTTATAAGTCAGGGTACAACAATTTGTGTCCAACAAACAATGACCGCTAGTCAAATGCATCTTCATCCAAAATATTGTGAAATCGCTTCATAAATTGAAGGAGTATGGAAAATGCAACATACATGACAAGGCATAGATGCAGGGACAAGTTCGAGTTGAACTCGCGATTCCAAGGTTTTATGTGATTGTTTCCACAGATTAAGAGTTTGGCAGACAGGGGACTTGATGCATATGTTTATATTCTAAGCTTAAGGCAAATATCTTTACGACTAGGTTTCAGATCAATCATTTGGAAACTAAGTCCTAACTTCATTCCCATTCAGCGATGTGCAGCGATGTGTCATAAGACTTATATGAAATGCTTGTAAAAACTAGTGGGACAGACATCCCTTAATTTTTTAAAATTGCAATAAAACAAAACAAAACTACTTGTTTCCCATATATTAAAGGTTCATTAGTGAGGCATCCTTAAAGTAGCGAATATTGTCACCGTCATCCCGAAAGGTTCTAGTTAATGTTATCGAGCTATGCCACACGGGTTAGTTTGATGATGAAAGTTTAAAGTGCTTGACTTTTTGTCGGGATAATAGGCATAATATCAGTTCCTTACGGGTTCCTGAAGAAAAAGTTAATAGAGGCAAAATACCAGCTTCGTGTCAGCCAATTGACATTACTCAGTCGACTGTAATACGATTTGAGAATTTGGTTGGTTGCAAGGACTGTATGACATGTTTCCCTATCTTACATGAAACGAAATCTATGTCTGCAATTTGAGTAAGAATAGGATGACGGCTCTGAAACACCCATCCTGTCCGTTGAGCAAAACGTTGCACCAATCCTAACTATCAATTAAAAATGTTTCAATGATCCAACCACTCCACACTCGGTTACTGTCTCTCCAGATGGTGTGACTGGACTTATGAATCACTTGAATCAAAATTACATTCGTAACATTATTATTTGTTTCAACGAAATCACTGATGAAGCTAAAGTCCATTTGATGGCGGAATGGCGGCCACCAGACCCAGATTCTGAGGGAACCTGACTGGTAGCGAGAGCTTGACTAGAGGCTATATTCTGGTGCCACTAGAGATCAGAAGCCCCTTGAACTTCAATTTCAGCCTGAACGCACGGTAGGCCACTTAAAGGTCGCATCGTGCTCGCCCATATCGCGGGCACAGCAGAAGTTAGAGTGCCGTGCTGACTGACCTGAATCAGGTTGTTTACCCCACTGATTTAGGCCAGGCAGTTAGGGGAATTTACCGGCTCAGTGTGTTGTTGCATTCTAAACCCAGTGCTGCAAACCACAGAGCGGCTGAGGTTTTAGAAAGGCCGAGCTCGACACCAAGGTGTGGGACCATCACCAATCTAGCATGATCTCATTTGGTACATGGGTAGCTAAGGTGTCTAGTCTTGCGATATTTACAACTCCTGGGAAAATGGACCCCGTAATATAAGCCGGATCACGTAAAACCAAATCCCATATCTGACACTGTCTGTGGACTAATTGACTTCCTTTAAATAACGTGCGGATTTTTATTGTCAGATGTAGTAGTTCTGTCTTTCTAGAAAATTTGTTCTTTCGCCCGAAATCGTTGAAGCTACCCTAAGGCCCAAACTGCAAGGGAATATTGAAGCGCATGGTAGCACGCCTTCAACTGTTGATTCAATTTAAGCCTTTGGGGAACCTGACATTTTTTTTTTTGAGAATTCTCCTCAGACTAATGTTTGAAACGTTGAGCTTTTATGACTGATGGAGAGATGATATTCGCGATTTAAGCGTCACAATCTCGGCCACAGGAACTTCATCCTTCACGAACCGGATGAGTGACCGGCGCAGACTAGGAGTGATGTCAGAAGAGCATTGCTTGTGACACGAACTTGTTTTCAGATGTTGTGGTGACTGCTTTATTTTGCACAAAACTTCGTTTTCGAAAACGTACTGTGTGTTCTGCGGAGCATTTAATTTGAAAATAAGGGGAAAACAGATGTCAATGTCAAATCAGTCTATAATGTAGAAAAAGAAAATACTAGTTGGGCCAATCATCCTTGATTTCTAGAAGGTACCTTTCTGATAATTTGCCAGCCATTTGATTGTAGAAAAGAAAAAGCTTCAGCAACAATTTTCTTGGAGACTCCTTATTTTCTTAAGTCTCTTTCCTTGTCTCTCAATTACATAATTTCCACAGTCTGGTATGGGCTTCACGGGAGTTCAATATTAAATATGAAGGATAGCTTTTTTAGAAAAAGAAATGCACCTCTTATTGAACAGCCACTATTAACTTTTCAATCAGAATCTCCACTACGTCGCATGTCAATCCGATTATGAAAAGGGACTCAACGAAAAACGTTTATTTTGTCGATATTCGATGCTCCCTGCTTACTTCTTACCTACACATAACCATCCGCCCAACCCATACTTCACCCGCACCTTTTGCCATTTGGTTTGGTATAATTTCTCAGGTAATATTCTGACGACTGACTGAATAGAATTCAATTTCTTACACAAATTGCATTTCTTTTGGCAACGCTTCGCAGCCATGAACTCACAAAAATTGATATGAAATTGCAATGTCTCCTTCGAGTAGCATCCTGTATGTGTTCAATTAAAAACTGCTCATCAAAGTCACTCCACCAGCGTCGCATCAGTGTCTCCTTCCGTTTCGCATCTTTGCGGCTTTCTTCAATTTCCATTCTGCATGTTATAATGAAAATTGGAAAATCTCATTCACAGATGCTGATTCAGCGTTGCACACCGCATTCATTTCAACCAGGAAGAGGTTGTTCACCCTTTCCGAAGGAGGAATGAGAAATCACATTGAGTATGAGAGCTTCCACCTATCACGTTTTGTCAGTGCCACGACAGAGACTGTTTTCGGCCGCCGATGGTGGTGCCAGTGGTGGTGGTGGTGAATGATGGTGTTACACAGCAATATCCACAAATTACGTGGATGAGTAACGTATCTCCTAAAACAATTCCAGTCCAATTACCATCATTAATGTCAGCTTCAAATTGGGCCATATCAACCCTCCCAGCCCCTACCAGTATATGGGTGCAGAGGAGCATAGATATTGCTGCGGTAGCATAACCACAGAATAGAGGGAACGGCCAACAATTGCTGGTGGTGAGTGTTGTGCTGGAGATTGGTGTTTTCGGCATTGTCTTTCGTTAGCTGGCTGACTGGCTGGCTGGCTGGGTGCCCCAAATGGGGGAACTGAACGCAGCGCAATTGGTCTTTTTAAATGCCAGCCAAGGTATAGGACACACGCTGGGAATAACTAATAATGATTTAACAGTGTAGACAACAAGTTGGGCTCCACTTTGAGTTCAAACTTTCCAAATGAATGAACGGGAGTTCGTGTACTTACTGTTGGAATTCGAGAAACAAATTTAAAAATATTTGGAATTTGAAAAACTCACACAGCAGGTGAACCAGCGCTTTCCCATCAGAGTGTGGGGAATTTTGCAGATGAGCCCCCATTTGGAAAATGTTCAAATTACGACCAACTGGCCGGGTTAGCTAATAATTAGTGTTCGGATTGTAATTGCCGCGCTGGCGATATATTAGATAGTGCAGTCGACAGAGAGCGCCAAATCATTGATCATATGACACCCAATCTAGTCTTCCTTGCAGCAGCAGTGCAACCGCCATCACTAAGCTCCGCCGCATCGCCCATTCCCCGGGGACTAATTGAATCCCAGCTGAATGCTGAATGTGTTTGTTGTTGATAGCGTTCACAGGATTTTGTGAAAACTAATTGAAAAAGACGCCTGTCAAGTCGAATCGGTTTCGCTTTGATTGCGATGCGGCCTCATTTCGCGCTCTTCACACTAAAGGGGATGCGGAACGTACCAAAGGCATGAGAGAACATCAACAGGCTCACAAATACACACTAAAAACCACGTTGAATGGAAGGTACCGGCTAAAGAGGTTACTCTCCTCCGACAGCATCAGAAAAGCGAGGCAAAGGAAGACAAATAGGACGATGCCTCTGCGACCCACTAAACTTTTACAATCACCGAACAGTTTGAATACTAAACAGGATTGGCAATCGGATGCACTAACTAGGCCTCTACGCTCAGCGTCCCCTTCCTCTGTCTGTACCCCCCACTACTTGTGTTTGATTCCGTTTCCCACCAAAGAGCTACTGAACCACACGTAGGCACATCGTTTTATCGCATTTTAAATTCCATTGGAGAGAGATTAGATTTTCGAGCGCAAGGAGTGTGGAGGGAGGGGGAGGGGTCTGAGCAAGGATATTGTGGTGTACAGCGAGGAGACAGAGACAGACAGAGAAGTAATTTGAAAGCAACGGACATACTGCTCTCCTGCGATGGGAAATCCACTCTTCAAGTCTCGATGTGCTTAACGTGGACTGACACAGAGATCCCTACATGGAAGTAGTTAAGGCAGTGTTCCTTTGCTTTGACTAATTTTATTATTCGTCTTCGCAACGCTGCTCTTGGTGCTCTGCTCGCCGTGGTGCTGTCGCCCCCCCCCGATGCTACACTGCTATTCCTGTTCAGTCATGCAACATTTTCAAATTAAAGCTTCTGATCTGTACTTGTTGGATGAATTCAAAGGGATGCAGGATGACTTCTTTTTTTTTCCTGCTTCCACGTCGCTTTGTTCTTACTCCGTCTTACCAAAGGATGAATAAATCAATCTGCTTCAGTGAGGTGAAAGATTGAATTTTGTGTTCTGTTCCCGTTCCCATTCTCGCTCTTTGTGGGGGGTGGGGGGGTCCCGAGTACGGAATTCAAGTCAGCGCTGCACGAAGAAGGACGCTGGTTGATGGAAGTGCCTCGCATAGTTTGGTCGTGAGCAGGGTGGGTGAGTAAGAGAGTTGAGATTTTCCTGTCTAGCAGCGAATTTCCGTTTTTTTTCGGATTGTGCTGTTGAGTCGACGTGCAGAAACTGATTTGCAAACACTTAAGGAGGACGGAAGAGCGTGTCAATTTGTGCAATTACTGAAATGCAATATTCGAGGATTAGAATTGATTGGGCTAATTAAAAAAAAAAAAAATTAAATCCCGGTTGTATGGAGTGATAGAAGCGAAGCGCTATTATTACGGGAAGGTCCTTGTTCCGAGCTGATTTGAGAGGGAAGAGCTTTTGCTTTTAATTGGTTCTTTGAGTGGAGTAGCGTCAGTGTCTAAAGTTGCAGCTACGTCGTCTATATTGTTCCAACAAATTTTGTACGGGTGAGAAAATATGGAATTTTCATTTCTCTTTTCTGAACAGATTTCGGAATCCGAAGTAATTTTGAATCGATCATGGTCGGTTTCAAATGATGTTAATATGATGGCAGCAAGTGCTGCCAACTTGAAAGCATGAAATTAATGACCTTATATGAGGTTTAAAGAAAGCAAGAAACTCCATCAACAGCGTGGTCTTATTATTATGCAATCGCGATCTTATTCTTTCAGTCATTCCCTAAACTTTATAACCATAGGTGACAGTTGAAACAAACTCTGAGATATAAACTTTGAACTTTCCTATTACTGATCTTCCTTTCTGCTTTAAAATTGATCCAGGTTGACCAGCTTCGTAACATTTATGCTTCTAAGTGCCGTAGAAGATAAATTCGTTGACCGCAACTGTCATGCAGGTTTTGGTTTAAATCCCTAGTTGAATCCCTCCGTAAGTTATAGTCGCAGATAAGCATGCCCGATGAGTGGAATCTCAATCTTTTTCCGGTCCCCTCGACTGCACCAACTATCGAAGGATCAGTCTACTCAACGTCGAGATCGTGTCTCCAGAATTCAGGGAATGCCTGAAGCCGTTCGTATACAACCTCGTAGAATCATAGAAGATCATAGATCAGTGTGGTTTCAGAAAGAGCGACGCGCCGTCATGTAACTTTTTCAACATCATTCTTGAGAAGATCGTGCGTCAGTCACAAGTCTACACCAGAGACACGATCTCCCAAAACTCCGTTCAACTGCTAGCTTATGCCGACGACATTGACGTGATTGGACGAACACAGCGAACCGTCAATAAGGCATTTGCTGGCATTGAAGCGGAAGCGACTAAAATGGGTCTGGTGTTTAATGAGGGCAAAACGAAGTACAAGCTGTCATCATAGAAGAACGCACAACATCCACGTCTCGGACAGAGCGCCACACTAGGTAGCAGAAACTTCGAGGTAGTCAATGACTTCATTTAGAGACGATAACATCAGTACCAAATACAAACGCCGAATCACTCTTGCCAATCGCTGCTTCGTTAGGCTCAAGAGGGAATTGGGTAGTAGAACCCCCTCTCCAACGACTAAGCTTGCTTTGTATAACAGCTTGATCATCCCAGTCCTCCTTTATGGGCGTGGAAACCTTGACATTGCGTGAAGCGGATAAGAAAGGCCACAGTCTTTTCGAGAGCCTTGCATGCTATTTTTGGTACTGCTTGGATTGATGGCTTCTTGAGGAGTAAATTCAAGAACGAACTTTATTCGCGGAGCGGTGGCATGCGCCTGTTCAAACGTCTTTGCATACAAAGCTGAAGATGGCTAAGCCATGTTTGAGCGTATGGACACCACTGCTTTGGCCCGAAAAGTCTTCGAATCTGAGCCATTGAGACAACGCAACAGAGATGCTCCCACAAGTGGAGAAGGACCGCAACCAACTTGGAGTGCGCAACTTAAGGCAACTGGTGAGAGATCATGCTGTCTGGAGAGGCGTGTTGGTGAAGGCCCAGGTTCACACCGGACTGTAGCGCCATTAAAGGAAGAAGAAGAAGAGAAATTAAATATTCTTCCAGCATTAGACAGAGGTGATTTGAAGCATTAGAAAAAAAGAATTAAACTTAAATTCCAAGTAATTGTCGCTGGAGCAGTGCTGTAGCTCACTTTCACAAAGCCATGAACGGTGAAAGAAAAACAATTTGTTGAGTAGAAAAATGTTGTGTTCCTTTGAAGGAGTCCACCTCGATCAAACATATCCTGCACGGTATACTTATACTCTCCGATAAAAGCCCCACTACAGCAAACGTATTCTATTGAAGCAAATTGTCTCCACATTAAGCTAAGGGACTCAGTCCAGGTCTTCATAGTTATCTTTTCCTAATAAATCCTAGTCTTGTATTATGTTTAAAGTATTTCCCATTCCTGAACATTTCTCCTTTTTTCCTGGCAAGCGACTACTTCTGCATCAAAAATCATTTGGTTCATCGCTTGTTCACGAATCGATTAAATTGTTCACTTCCTGCTGGTGAGGCAATGTGTACTGCATTGACCGGAACATGTATTCATGTACGAGGCAAGGTCACGGCTATACTGCGGTAGAGGTAGGATTTCACATATGAACGATTTTAACTCGTTTTTGACTTGGCCGCACGGTTTCGTTGCTGCAGAATTACTTTATCGTGTCTTGTGACCAAACGCATATTTTATTGTGAACAACCGAACGCCTTGTAATAATTTTGTTTTCATGCTGCAGTAACTCATAAAACTGAACACCCAGCCTGTGAAACAAAATTCACAACATAATTTTCTGAGCAGCTGGTCATGATAAACTGTCAGCTTAATATGATGACTTTGGGTGTTCTTATCTTCTTATTGAAATAATGAAGTGAGACTCCTAGCAAAAAACCCTTTATTTTGTCTCAGCGTAAAAGCCCATCATCATATTCAATTCAACTCTTCTTCTGACTTGAAACTCTGCGAAAGCAACAATAGTATAGCAGCAGCTGGGCACGCACAAAAAATTAATATTTAATACCGATTTGGACAAGTGCCCAATTAGAGTTTGAGGTTCTTCTTCTTTCCATGGCGCTACGGTCCAATGTGAACCTGAGTCACAACCAACATGCCTCACCACCTAGCACGATCTCTCACCAGCTATCTCCAAGTTTGTTGAGGCCCTTCTTGACTAGTGTGCGCCAGCTCAGCCTAGCCTATCCTCTGTTGGATTGTCCCAATGGCTCGGATTCGAAGACTTTTCGTGCCTGAGCAGTGGTTGTCCATACGCTCTACATAGCCTGACCATCTTAAGCATTGTATCCGAAAACGCTTGACCATGCGCATGCCCCCATACAACCTATAAAGTTCGTCGATAAAGCTTCTCCTCCGGACGCCACCAGCGCAAGCAGTTGGTTAATGAAAAAATGCACAAAGCAGGCTATGGATATTCCCATTTGCCTCCTGATCGCTTAAGTTGCTTGCTTTAAAAAGATGATTTGAAGCAAAAATGGTGTAAGTACAGTTTAGAATGATCTAATCTCCACGGAGGTAGCTCACTTCATCAGCCCAGAGCGCGACACTCGCCCTCGATATGATGTGGGCTAACATTTGCAAATTCAGTCATTGTCCCTGTTTACCGCGGAGTTGAGGTAGACGAGGTCCTTGAGTACCTCAGAGTGTTTGCTGCCTAGTGCAACGCTCTCCGAGACGTCGATGTTGTGCGTTCTTCCTTGGTGACAGCGTTTATGTACTTCGTTTGAATGAAGAATGCCAAAACTAAACATGACACTGTATAGCTCGTCTCTATGCACATTGTCATATGCGGCCTAAAAATCGACGAATAGGTGGTGAGTGTCGATTTGCACTTCTTGGGTCTTTTCCAGTATCTGCCTTAGTGTGAAGATTTGGTCGATGGTGGACTTCCCTGACCTGAAACCACACTGATAAGCACCTATTAGGTTGTTGCCAAACGGTTTCTGGCGTTCATAAAATACGACGAACTCGAAATACATGGTTTAAAAAAAAAAGAACATTTTGTGGTCAGCCGTAACATTGTGGCTCATTACCGAACTGATGATTTGTTCATTATGTTCATCCAAGTTAAAATAGCTGCAGAGAGTTCTAAGTCTGGTTAGTTTGAAGACGCTTCTCGCGTTTCAAAAATCATTTAAGATGCTGATTGGTAGCCTAGGGAGATTTTCGAGAAGGTTTGCCTTGCGTTTTTGCATTTAAAACAGGTGGCGTTAGCATCCGCCTTGTTTAATGTTTTCAAACAGTCAACTACAGTCAACATCGTTGCAACCTCATCTAGACAACATTGCTTTAAAGTCTTTGAATTAGAGACGTTTCAGCAATGCCACAGGGGTGCTCCCAGGCTGTGAATCTCCACTAACTTATCGAGGGCAGTAGGAAAGCCCACTTTGTTGTATTCTGGGAAAGACGGAGATCAAAATGCACTTCCAAATCTCTCCCAATACCTAGCGTCTCAAACCTCTGATTTTGTAGCAGTTTTGGCTGATATGGCTCTTACAACCGCTGCTATCATCAGTGGTCGCTGGTTACTCAGAAAGGTTTGCTAACGTCACATTGCATGCTTGATGAAATATAATGCAAAAGCCACTGCAATTATGCGGATTGATCACTAACCAGCTCAATGTGGTAAAACTCCATTTGCAGATACAGCTGCTCTCAAACTCAATTAGTTTCATTATTTTCTTCTGTGAATTAAAGTTTACATATGACAACTTTTAATGCACAGAAGACATGAATAAGAAACTTCACAAAACACTCCCAAAAGAGAGTGCTCTTCCCTTACATTTCTACCCTCCATCCCTTGACAGTTTCGTAAAATAGAAGATTCAAACAAGCCAACAAACTTCTCACTCCCAAATCAAACCAAGCCACACAACAACTTCACGAGGGGAAGATTCCAAAGTCTAAGATTTCTAAAGATTCACAGGGTGGCTCATGAACTTTTATTCAACATTCCTAGCTAACCCCCGTTCGAGTGATTACCAACGACTTGTTGATTGATACCACCCAATAGGGGCGCCGAAAAAGCTCCGTGACTTTCCCCCAATTCGCGAAGAGCTTTCTTCAAAAGTCAAACTTTTTCGAAAACTCTTCCCACACACCTTGAGAACAGTCCTGCGCAGAATTTCGCTCTCCGAAGTTCCTCTCCCCAGCCTCGTGCTCCGCAAAAAGCCCACAAGCCACAGGGGAAATTCCCCTCATTTTCGAAATCCCCCAAATTCCGCTCAGATGCACATCGTGTTGGGATTAAAAGTTTTATGCCACATGTCGTCGACGGTATCGTTGTCATCAACGCCATCGTTACCATCGCACTGATAGTCATTGTCCTGCACTTGTTTTGCTCGCATTATTGTTGTTGTAGCTGGCATTATGATTATCTTATGTAGTTCAAGGATATTGCTCTTATTTTCTGTTCCACAGAGAGAATTGCATTTTTTTTTTCCTTTTTTTGCGTTCTGTTTACATTACATCTTTAGGGTTGTCATTCTCTGGCGTGGTCCTGTGCCTGCTGCATGAAGTTTTGGCACGTATCGCTTCGCTTAGTTCATATTTGAACATAATTTTTGAGGCCCCGTGCATGACATGCTCGGACTGCTTGCAGGGGAGTGTGGTTGCGAGTGCTACTTCCGATTGCTGGGAAAGCAGAAGCTCGACGTAAACTGACCCTTTTGTGGAATACGAGGACCGTAACTCAATTCAGAAAACGTCTTTTTAGATTAACAAGTTCTCGGTTTTCCCCCGATAGATCTGTTGGTCCCGTTTCACCTTTTAAGGAAAAGCATCACCTCCGGCTATGGTTGACATACGGAAGCTAATTAAGGACAGGACAGGACAGGACGGCACGGGACTGCAAAGTTGCCATTAGCAAGGCGACCTTAACTGTAGTACTTAGCTCGCATAGCTCCAGATACGATATTCTCTAACGACAGTTCGGGTAGATTCGTATCGGATATCAGCGGTCTCACTCCCACCCCCCACCCCCACCGTCCTTTGAACTGTTTTTCTAGGGCGAATATGCGCGTTAAGGGATTGATGGGGCGGGCGTCCTTCGAAGAAAGGGATGAATTATGAAAGGGATATTTCAAAGATGCCGGCACATTAAAAGTTAATTGCATTTAAAAGCAAACTAGGTTATTCTGGTCGACGGGCGGTTTCTGACAGCTTAAGGGAGACGCCCGACGCCCAGTCACAGTTCACTGTGAGGACTGAAGGAATAATTGAGGCACGGGCGGAGACTGACAGGCGAGAGGAGATTTTTCTCCTCTTAGCGGATTGCTTATGTCTACCGAGCGGTAATTATTAAACAGGTTGACGGAGGTTGAAGGAATATTTGTGCGGCCTGCGATTACAGTCCCTTTCGCATCCGTGTGTGCGTTTTGCCTTGTGGGTGAGTAGGTCGATTTGTATAGGTTAAGGGCTATAAATAGGTTGCTTCCATGGCTTTCCGGTTATCCAGTTGATTGATGGTTAAGTGGTATTAATGAGTGATTGGATGAGTTTGTGGAGCGATAGCGTGCGTTGCCGTGTTAAGTTCAATTTCGAGTTAATTAGAGTTAATCTGTTTTTGGGGTTAGTTTGGTGGTGAGAAAAAATAACAAGGGAAACATTTTACTTCTCCGGCGTTAACATTAACACGTGCTATGGTTGGTCGGTCGGATGGTTTGTCGGAAGTGTGTGAAAATGGAAAGGTAAGTGAAAAGACGCAAAATTCGTATAACTTGTGATGTTAATTTCTGCTACAAGGGTTGGGAATTAGCAAGTCTTGTGGTCTTGCAAACTAAACCCATTTGTGTAAGTGTTTGATATGAAATTGGAAATGACGACATGATTGAGGACATGATTGAATGTCCAGGATACTAAGACAGATGGGACGGTGGATTGGTCCATCATCTCTCACTTTCCTTACGTCGCTTATCGAAATAACTTAACTTCTCCTCGTAACACGTCTCTTATCCTCCAAAGACGTTTAAAAAAATCTCTTAAAGGATCCAATGACCCCCTAACCTGTTTTCTTTATTCTTAATATGGACATGATAATAGTCTAAAATGCAACTGATTAAAAATTCATCTACATAGACCTCATAACAAAAGCGCAACCACCCATCCTAGGGCTCAAAATCATTCTGGGGACCCAATATGTTTGGCGATAGCATAAAGAATCACCACCCCAAGCTGTCGGTTATTATTTTTCAAATGATGGGTACCGACATACTCCCTTATCGTTATAAACACAACTGCTGGCAAACACAATTTATGAGAATCAATGAATCATATTCACAGGAAGTGCTTTCTTAAGGCAGAATAAACAATTTTGTGCTTGTCTCCCCTTGTCACCTTGATACCTATCAACACGCACATGAATTTCGTCTCCTCCTCCTGCTCCTCCTCCTCCTGTAAGGTCCAATTTAATAGAAAAGCTTGATTATATTTATACAACACATAAGCCTGACAAGAACATTTGACAACAAAGTCGATGCCCTTCCGACCTACTCAAGCTACAAGTTCCCTGAATTGTGCCGAGAAGTAGCCTCCGGCTGCACTTACTCACCCACACCAGAGATCTGCATCTGCACGCCTGCAGCCCACATATTATTTCTCTGCTGACAAACTATCCTCAAGGAGCAGGAAATTCAGAGACCCTTAAGGGTTCCATGATTTTCATATGCCGTCTCCGCAATCTCATTTTAAACTCCTATTATCTCCTCCGATACAATCTCCGAAGCAACAAGGAGAAAATAGGCCTCTGCCGGGACGTGGGGGGGGGGGGGAGTTCCACCTTGGCAGGCACAACGAGCAACAGTACTTTATGATGGGAGTCACTTTATGATCCGATTAGGAAATCCAATAAGCCAGGCCATGGCAACACAGTATTTTATGATTAATTTCATCGACTGGCTTTGTTAAGAGCACCTCTGCCAGCGCCCCGGTGCCGCGAATTCGCCTCGCTACCTACTTGGCCTATTTGCCTAGAATACTTCAATATTTTATAAAACACCTCATAAAATGGTTTAGGGCCGCCTTCCGTCGGCCGGCTGCAAATATTTCGTGATTGATTGGCGGCCCGGCAAGGAGTGGATGAGGCACAAAGGAGGAAGTTGTTAGTAACTCCATGAAGCCATCGGCATGCTTTCAAGCTTGCATGCATAGCAATTGGCGGACGCGTAAACTCAATTTGTTCGAAGGGAAATTCAATTGAGGACTCGTGAAGTGAATTTTTCATGTAAACACGAACAAATGTTTTTAATTTTAATTGCGCCCATAAATCACTGAACGCTCTGCGTGCTTATCCATCGGCTCGGGATGGGTGTCGGGGCGCTGCATGCGTCCGGCTCTCTATCCAGCTGCTTAAATGCATGTAGGGACAATCGATAAAGCGCCCGAAGATAGCCCAATTATAGCATATTTCAAGGTAATTTATTTCCGTCGCGATATTAACGGGTTAACACAGGGCAACATATTGACCATTAATCCATTTTTAAGGTTAACAGCGTTCTGGATGCGTTTTTTATTGCATCTGCTCTTTGGATGGCGGTTCACCATTTGCTGTAGGACCATATATCTCTGCTGTGGCGGAAGTTGGAAAAACCCGCCTGTCGCTTTGGTTTGTGGCATCTTCGGCCACCCCCGTTTCACACATGACTGCCTAGGAACAAGTCAATAAAATCGCTTATTATCATTTAATTCAACATTTACTCTGGTGAGGGGGTGGAGATGGCGGAATTCGAAAAGAAATCGAACTAATTTGTTTCTGTAGTCGCTTTTAATGTGCTCTGGAACACTGGCCGTTCTCGTTTTTTTTCGGTATCTTTATGGCGAATCAGTCTCTCATTACGGACAGCAGAATGAGGACAGTTTGTTCTTTTGCACAGCCATGGACA